>SMDT01001834.1:0-67353 GCA_005392925.1 Aquilaria sinensis
TCATTTTAATTCTTTTCCCAATCTTGGATTGGCCTAGGTTTGGCTGTAATTTAGTTCAAAGTGAAGGCATGTTTGGGCACAATAGAGCACCATTAGTTAGGTGTAAGGTTTAGTACCATCGAGAGGCTAGCTGATCCTTCAAGTTTGAAGTTTCGATGTGGTAACCATAGTGCACCTAGGTGGGTTCTAAAGAACCTAGTAAGTGAGTCCAACTATGTTCATTACTACTCCACTAGTGTAAACCAAGCAATAGTGGATAAGTAAGTGCTTTGAGTGAAGGTTTAGTGCACTTGTGGCCTAGGCAAGATTATTTGAGGTGCATGTGGGAACCTAGTTAACTCTTGGTAAGGGTTTAATGTGGAAGCCTAGTACACATGTGACCTAGGCAAGTCTAAGGACTTGAGTCACTATGTAGGGGCTTAGTACACCTAGTGAGTTCCTCAAAACTCAAGCAAGGAACATTGAACATATTCACCTATACAACATAAGGGAGGTCAGAACTAGTGATGAATTTATCTAGTTAGGCTAGTAAGCAATGCCCACTAGTAGATAAGGCTTTGCCATGTAGTTTAAGGACTAGGAAGAGGACAGGTCGAAAGGGACTGAAACATATGTGCATAAGTTTAGCTTCATGCTGTATAAGCTCACAACAGATTTCATATGACTATATATATGTTGTCCTTAGTATCTTTCTTTGCAGGTGAAGATCCATTGCTAAGAATTCTTGAATTCTAATTCATTAGTTTATGTTGCACACATTCTAATGCTGTTGAGCCTAATAACCACTGAGGGTTGTTGCGGTAGTCTTTTGTTGCAGGTTTTTTGCTATGAGAATCATTATGATTCTAGTTTTGTTAGTTACTTGTTGGTGAAGTAACAACACAAAATATAGTATTTTCTTGGCCATAAAGGCTAGCAAGCATGTGGATTTGCTTTTGTGACTCACTACTTGGACTTTTCTCCAAGGTAGGAGTTAGTTGGGAGGATCCCAGTAATAAGGTATGTGTATGTTGTATGCCTAGTTGCCTCCATTGTCTATGAGTGGAGCTTAGGACTCTAGGGTTGCTCTTGGGTGAAAAGCATTAGTCCTCTTTTGTTTAATGTCCTCACATGGTTATTATGTGTAGTAATGATAATATAAATGTTGATTTTGTATGCTTTGACTATTTGAACTTTGATTTCCATGAAAAGTGCCTAGGCATTGTAAATGTTTTACTATTTCCATTTACTCAAGTAAAAGCTAAGAGAGAAAACATGCTTGCATTTCTAGGTTAATCAACTTGTACCATGAAGTTTTAATTGGCACACATATATAACTAGCCAATTGCAACCACCATGAAACCCGTTCTCAAAGGTGTCTTGGGTAGGGCCAAAGGCAGCCATCTTAGTATGTTTGTGCACTATGGTGCTTAGAAGGCTCACTTTAAGCCCTCCGAGTTTGCTCGCCAGCTTCATCATACATATATATATACATACATTTCTGGGTTTCATTAGTACAAACCATGCTTGCCTTTCCTAGCCCATTACACCTAGTACTTTAAAAGGCTTACCTTAGCCCATTATTTACCATTAAGGCACATGCCATGTACTACTCTAAGTCCCTATACCAGCTAAATATATACGTGCATTTACAAGTTTAAAATTTTTCACTTTTGGGGTTAAATCTCCAAAACATATATACACCAAAATTTGGGCTAACTAAGTAGCATGCATAATACACAATGTGGGCTACACGATCTTAATGCCCACTGACACTTTACAATGATTTTGGTTTGACATCAAGGTTCTTATGGCCCTCTAGGTAGTGGACCTTCAATGGTTAGGTAAGACTTGTTAGACAAGACAAAATCCCTAGTTTAATGCCTCAATTAGCTTGAATAAGCAAGTTAAGCAAGTGTTCAAAAAGGTAGATGGTTCCTAGTTCAATTTGGCACCTAAGTGTCATTAGGGGCAAAATGCTCATTTTGCACCTAGAGGTAATAGGTTTGGTTTTCCAAGCTCATAAGTTATTATTTTGGACCTAAGTGACAAGAAATCAAAGGGTTGGGCTAAATTGCCAAATCTTATGGCTCTATTTGAGCATGGGGTCATTTTGGTATGATTAAAGAAGTTGAAGGACTAAGTGTAAAGATGGTTAATTAAGCCATTTTGGGGCATTTTCCAGGTACTATTTGTTACCTACTATGGGGTAGTCCAGTTATGGTGCCAAAACTGTGCATTTAAATTCCCAGGATTGGTGTGTCCTGTAGGTCATCAGAACAATACCCCTAGTGTGCATACTCAAGTGACCCTCTTGAGCACTATGCAAATACATGCATATTGGTCTAACCATAACACACATATTTGTTGGGTTTTGGGAGCCAAACAATGCAGCGAAATTTAACCGAAACCTTCTAGGATCCAAGTGAAACGGGGTAAACCGGGTGTTTGAAAATTGTCATACCTAATTTTCGGTTGAGATCTCTCACTCAACTGTAGAGTCAAATCAAAAAACCTGAACAGTTGACGTGTTCAGGCTCTCTATGGTATCCACACGAGCCTCTCGGGATCACCACGCTTCCACCACGTCCCGGCAGATGCGTTTCTCTTGCGCTCGCAGTGCTAGCTTGCGTCCTCCAAGGAATTGCAAAAGAAGAGTGTGGCTGTCCTTTTGGGAGGCTAGGGCAAGGAGACCTGTGAATTTCTCACTTAAAGTTGTATTTATAGTGAGACTCAACTTCCAGGTCTAATGGGTTTCAAAGCCCTAATCCAATTAGGATTTAATTTCGGGCTTAATAATGGCTCAACTCTTGGGCCCATTATTAATACGAAATTAAAGTGAAACCATAACCCAAATAATTAGCCCATGCACTCTAATGATCCAAATAGCTCTATGTGTGCGACCCAATAGGCTCTTGCCACGTTGGCAATGATCATAAATCACATTTATGATCATAAGCAATGAGCGGTGTCTAGCAACACATCATTGCTACCCAAGTGACAAGATTGTCGGTGATTCGACTAAACCTTTATGATCATCACCAATATATGCCATTGTCCCTTTGTCCAAGATATCAAGACTAAGCAGGAGACATGGAATGTGTCACTCTCGTATAGCCCAATCTTTGGTTTCTTGATTACCGAGTAGACTAACTTAAACTGATGACATTGATATTGTATATCAACTCATCTGAGCATGGCCATGCATTTTTCTAAGTCTCACTCTATCAAGGGGCCCGAAGATATCACTCCCGTTACATAGGAGGGACAAATCCCATCTTGATCATACAAATCCCTCCGCATGATATGTGACATACCCAATGACCTCCTTCAAGTTCACTCAGTTACGAGCAACAAAGGAAAGTATCAAAGTATGTGATTCACATGTAGGGAACCTTGATGATCTTAGGTTGAAGGACTTCATATACCATGATCACTATGAGAATCACTTATGACACTCATATAACGATCCATGAAGTGTTCTCATGGTGGGTCGGTCCAGTACACAAGTTCTCCAACTTGTACCCATATGTAGACTACATATCTCATATTAGTCTCCACATATGCTAGTCATTATGTATTATTGCAACCCGCTCCACAATAATACTAGACTAGGGACGTTTAAGAATATCATTATTCTAGGGTTACAATTATGTTTGTTAAGTTACACAGAAACAAAACAACAAACATAATTGCTGGATTAATGCCTTAATAAAATATCATGACTCAATGTGCAAAAATACAATCATCTCACGATTGGATTTTGGGCACAACACTAACAATATTTACATTTATGCACACTATGGTAGCTAAGAAGGAAAACACTAGCACAAGTCTTAGTTTTGGCTTCCACACATTAGGCAATCTTGTTAAGTTCTAGTGACCAACCACTGCACCTGTAACTTCCACTAATAAATTGTATCATTCTGGCCATGTACCCTTATGTCTTATTTGCTCCATTATCAACTAGAGACTTAGAGCAAACCAAGGAATTTTTTTTACATCAATAGCCCACCTATGGACCAAGTTATGAGTTTCTGAAGTTTGTTACAAAATTCTGACCAAATGAACAGTATTTTAGCCAATTTTCATTGTCATATCTTTGGCTACAGGGCTCCAAATTCAGAAATTCTAAATCCTAGTTCAACCTCTAGATGTTCTATAGGTGTGGTCAAAAGTTCATATAGAGATTCTGTCTACACAGGGAGATATAGAACCTTGAGTCTAGAGTCAAAGTTCTAGTCACTTTATGACCATTTTGCCCATACAAATTTTCATAAGTGTGCAAATACTTCATTCACAAGGGGAAAACCCTAAAAAACTATCCCATATATGTCCATTACACATATGAATTACATTACCTTGCTTCTAACAACTTTATGTGGCCAAAACAGAATTTACAAGTAAGCAGCCCATCATTCACACTTAGGCAGCTTTGCACCACATCACTTACATGGCCAAAACATTACTCAAATGTTCACATACTTGTCTCATTTTATATACACTACATGTACATGCATACATGCACTAAAAAATGGTCTTAACTCAGCTAAATACACAACTTAGGTTACAGGAGTGCCTGAGACACAGTGGACTCCAGAACAGGATGATGGACAGCTACTGCACAACACAATAAGTACCACCATTAAAAATAACAAATGTGATCCTAAAATAACCAAAATTTCCAGATCATAACTATACATATGGAAGTTCATGTATCTAAAATTTCAGATCAAAATTCAAACCGTAAAGGTTAGTTTGAAGGTGATATTTCTACTGGACCTGAAATGACAGAATTGAGGGGAGTAAGTTTCATTGAGAAACTTAGTATGGGTAGCATTTGGATTCAATAGGCAATGTAACCATCATTAAAAACTGCTTCCAAAGACAGTAAAACAAAAAAACCACAATGCATATATACAAGATATGGCAACCAAATGCAGCAGCCATTCACAACCAACAGACACATGAAATGCAGCAGCAACAATAACCATAGATTAGTCCATAAAACATGCAATAAACATAAATAAATCACTATGGCAGCCCTCCTCAAGCTAATTATTGGTCTTAGGAGGATTTTAATAGTAGTTAATACTAACTTTGGGCTCTAGAAACCCTCACTTTACGGCCATCATTGTGCACATCACACTATGTCACAAAACCTTCAATAAGTGCACTCCCCTCACTAAGCTTGGTTCATCAAGCTCATGGCTCTCTTTCAAGCTTAGCCCTAGCTCCATGGATGTTTGAAAATTGTGGAGAACAGTCCATGAGAGCAAGAGAACCCTTACAAAAGTGGGTAGGCCGAAAATCATGCTTGATCCTTGAAGTATCCAAGCAATAGCTCGAGTTTGCTTCCAATTACTTCATTTTGCCTTCAATTTCAATCAATTGAAAATTTGAAGGTGTGGTGGCTATGGAGGAAGTGTGGTTGTGTTCTTGGGTTGGAGGAGGACGAAAATGAGAAAGGGATAAGTGATTTGGCCACTTAAATGGCCTTAAATGAGCTTAAGGGCACAAAACACACTTAACAAGCTTGACCTTGCTTTATGTCATTTTCCTTCTTACTAATTATGGTTTCTTTGTCTTAAAATCATTGGTACACATGTGGCCAATATTTTTAACTAATTATCAAGTCTTGGCTGCTTCCCCCATGGTGGGATAATCCCACAATTCCACCCTTAGGCTTAAGTCAAAGCTTGAACACCTTAAGGTTTACACTAGGACATTTAGGTCCTTATTGCCTTTAGTGTTTCATTTATCTAAACTTGTCTTCCATGAGCAATTTGGTCCTCCAATAGCACTTTCATACCATTCATATCCTTCCCATAACTCTTCAAGTCTCTTTCTTGAGAGTTTTGCAATTGAGTACCTGAATTTCCAAAACCTTACAATAAAGTTCATAGGTTGCTTGACAAACAAGCAGCCCTTAAGGATTTTCTTGGGGGCCAAGTTACCAACTTGGAACACTTTTAAGGAGGTGTTGATCATGCCTTTTACCCCCAACACTTCAATCACTATGGTGAGAATTACACAATATAATGGTTTTTAGCCGTTATGACACACTTGGAATTCTCCCATTTTGTGAGGTGGTAACACTATTCATCATCTTCAAGCTCCGAAATTCATAGCTCCCCTTCTCATCTCTAATTTCATAGCTAAAACTTCAATCTTTCACCAATTCTTTGCGAAAATCAAAGCCCCATGAGGTATATATGCGTGAAAGCCTTCCTTTTTGCATGGATTCTGTGAAGTGAGCTTGGGATTATGTTTTTGAGGCTTATGGAGCTTAGGTACTTTTTTCCCAAAGGGTTTACTTGATGTTTTTGGTTTGTTGAACTTCCATGAGCGTAGGTTTAGCTTGATTGAGCTTATTTTGGATGCCTAGTATGTTGATTTTCCTTGGAACTCTAAAAGCCTTGGGGGAACCCATTGTGCTTGGTGTAGATGCTTGATTCTTACTTGTTCTTCACAATTGAGGTAAGGGATTTAGTTTACATACTCCTATAATGCATGTCTCAATTGCTTGATTATTGGTTTCAAGTAGTTTGCAAGATATGCATTATTATGATGAGATTTTTGTTGTGATGGACTACTATAATTCAAGGCTTAGTGTTGTCTAATCATGCACCTCTAGCTTTGTTTTGTTAGCACCAAAATGGCGTATTGTAGTATTCATAGAGTTCTGGAAGCTGTGGAGGTTTTCCTTGGATTTTTGGGAGGGGTTGGATGCCCTTAAAGTGTGTATGGACACAAGGAGTATAAATATGGCACATCTGGAACATGAGTGTTATTGGCAATGTGTCGCCACTGTGTCATCATTCCCGACGACATGTCGCGAAGCACTTGATAGCATTGACATGCTTTAGTATTTTTGGCATAACTTTTCACTTGGGTGTCCGATTGAGGCGATTCAAGATTTGAAGCAAAGCTAAGAGGAAGAACTACAATTATACACTATATAAAATTCCAAATTCCACCGAGATTATTTTTTGATTTAATTCCAAATGAAGGGACTTAAGTGTGCCTAAGGGGACTTAAGGTGGAACGTGTTTAATGGTGCCTTAGTACCTCCCATGGCTCCTTAAAGCACTAGGTAGTTAATGAAGCCTTCTTGGGTGTAAACAAAGTAGGTGGAAGATAATTTGGAAAATGTTTCAAGGACTACAATAAGGCCATTAGGACAGGTTAAGGGGCTTTAGCACTATTGGTAGTCTGGTTGGATGCTTTAAGCTTAGGACACCAGTGAGAAACCCTAGTGCATATTAGGGGTTCTATGGAAGCTAGTAAATTAAGTCCATCTATAGTAAATTTTATCATAATAGTGTGAACCATGTAATGATCGATAGTGGAGCACCATGGATGAAGGCTTAGTGCACCTGTGGCCTAGCTACGTTGTGACTTGAGGCACAAGTGAAAGCTTAGTGCATCATTGGTAGGTTAATTAGGGAAGGCTTAGTACGTTGGTGATCTAGATGAGCATATTAGCTTGAGACACCAAGTGGAAGCCTAGTGCACCTAGTTGGGCGGAGGCTTAGTACCATAGCTGCCTAGACAAGCTAACGGCTTGAGGCATTATATGGTTGACTAGTACACCTAATGAGTTCCTTATAACTTATGCAAGGAGCATCCACCATGTTCACCTGTACACAAAAAAAGGAATGTTAACCAGTGAGCTAAGCTCACTTGGACATTAGCAAGCAAAACTTGCTAGAAGCTAGTTAGGGGCCAAGAACTCCCTAGGCATGGGGTGACATCCGTGTAAGGACTAGGAATGGTAGGGTCCTAAGGGACTCCAATATATGTGCAGATGTTAGGCCTCAAACTGCACTAGGTCCGCAATAGATTTCATATATCATATATGATGCCCATCGGCATCTTCACTGTATGACATGGTGAGACTGGGAGGGACTTCCGGTAAGGGAGGAACGCCTGAACAAGAGACTTCTGGGGAGAGATTGCTTGGAACACTCAAAGAATAAAGGTTAGGAGGTCCCTGGAGTATTTTTCTGGGGAGGACCCTTCGATGTCCAAGTCAGTATTTTGAGAGATAGGAAGCAGTAAGAATATGAAATGTATCTCCTCTCCCGCGACCCCCTTACTGAGGCCATTTCCTTAATATATATAGGTAATGGAGATGCCTACTTGATGTGGCCCGCTTAGATTATGGCACATGTTCGGTCGGATGTAATCTGTACCTTTGGGCATGGGGGCCTCTCGTCGGCTACAGGCCGTTCTGGCCAGAGGTCAGGGCCGGGGTAGGTCTGCGTGACAGGACGTGTGCGGCGGCGGCATGTCAGAGCGTGTATGTGGGCGGCGTGTTGTGTACAAGGGCGGCATGTCAGAGGCTCCTTAATTATTTATGCCATACTCCTGAGATCCCTTTAGTAGAAGAAAGCTCTTCGGAATAGGAGGGATTTTTTTCGAGATCATTTCAGTAATCCGAAAGTACCCTTATCACAGATGCTCCCCTTTGGGGGCGTTCTCTCCTACTGAGGGTGGTGAGTCTTTCTCTTCCGAAGCCGGTTCGATCACCTTACCAAGGATGGCGATGCACCGTATTCCTGAGGTCGGTACTGCCGTTCCCGAGGGTGATGATGGATCACTGAGGTCAGATGTTCAAGGTTTTAGACCCCTTTTTTCCGAAGTTGGTTCTCGCATTCCTTGTGGGTGATGGTCGACCTTCCGAGGGTGGTGCTTTCCCCAACCTTATGGGTTTAAAGGGCAATAGCACTTCGGCTATCAATATATATGCGTGCGCTCAAGTTTTTGTTTATAGGTACATAAATCCCTTATTGGGAATGTTCAGATTCTCACTCCGTTTAGTGTTGTTGTGCAGACTTCATCATTTTGGAGCCAGTGACCATATGGTGGTTGCCAAGCTAGTGTTTTACTTGTAGGTAAACCACTAGGTGAATCATTATTGATTCTAGTTTTACTAGTTAAGTTGTTTGTGCTAACTATAGTTGTTTTGTGGCCTTGCAGAGGCTAGTGGCACAAGGATAGAGATAGTTGACTATAGATCTCAGTAGTAGTCTTCAATACACATATGTATGCTAGTTGGCCTTCAATGTCTCTAGGTTGAGCAGTATTTCAGTTACTTTTGGACATGAGCATAGTCTTTACTTATGTAATGATGCACATGCATGGTTATTACTTGTACTAAACACACTTGTGTTTTATTCTTTGGTTTGTGTTTTAAATATGATTTAATAAACTACACGCAATGTTTTAGTTTCTTTTCATGTTTGTTACTTAAAGTCAAAGCAAGCCCATGCATGCTGCTCTTTAGGTTAATAACTAAAGAGCATGAAAGGTTTTAAAATGGGACAAGTAATTAACTAGCCAACTGCAATGAGCACGGGACTCTGGTTTCGTAGTCTTCCTGGGAGGGCCCTAATCAGGGGTATGTGACATTATATAGATAGCATTCCTCCTATAAACCTCCCAGCCCTTACCTAAACTAGGATAGTGCCCAAAGCAACCAACCCCACAACAGCCATTAAAACCTACAGTTCAAGTTACAATACATTAGTCCATAACATCAAGTCTTCAACTATTCATCCATAAAACAACATAATTGAGCCATACCTAATTGTACATAGACCACTAATGAGTTTCCTTAGCACCTACTACTATACTTCATTTGTTGAAATGGGCAAAAATAGTTCATGGACACTTGCACTCAATAAGGACTCAATATGGCACCTCATGCCTACAATGTTGAAAACATTATCATATACATAAACCTCTAATTTTTCCTTCAAGTACCAAAAACTGAAGACAATGGAGACATAAAAGAAGCATAGAACAATATAACATAAGATAACCATACACATAAAATGGGGTTAGCCCACACATCCAACAAAGAGGCATGCAATACTCACAAACCACACACATGGTTTTCACTTAGGACTAAGCAAGCATTTCTTACATTCAATTAAGCTTTTGATCACTTTATTTATAGTCAATTTAACATAGAGCTCCAGGTTGATGAACAAGTTCGGCCATACTTCATCAAGAACCCTAATGCTTGCCATATGTAAACTAGCTAGCTCACCATAGTGCCTTAGCACACATACCCCATTTTGATAACTACTAGGATCATTCGACCAGGGCCATCACCTAGGGTAGCATCCTTCCTATGAAATTCTAGATGAAGGAGCTTAAATTGAACCCTCACATACCTCAAATATGGCAGCACAAAGCCAGGAACACTTCAATGCTCCAAATGCACCACCATAAGGCTATGAGTGGGCCAAAATCCTTGGTTTCTTCTTGTTACCCACTTTGGGGTAGTCCAGTTATGGTGCCAAAATTGTGCATTTAAAACTCCCAGGATTGGTATGTTTTATAGGCCATCAGAACAATACCCTTAGTGTGCATACCCGGGTGGCTCTCTTGGGCACTATGTAAATGCATGCATTTTGGTCTGACCATTACACACATATTCACATTTTATTCACACCATGGTAGTAAGTAAGAAAAATAATAGCACAAGTCTCAATCTTGGTTACCACACATTAGGCAATCTTACTAAGTGTAAGTGACTAGCCAATGCACCTAAAACTTCATCCAAAAATTGTATTAATCTAGCCATGTAACCCTATGTTTCATTTGCTTCATTATCAAGTAGAGTCTATAAGAAAACCAAGGAATTTTTTTTACAACAATGGCCCACCTATGGTCCAAGTTATGGATTTTTTAAGTTGGTTACAAAATTTTGACCAAATGAACAGTAACTTAGCCAAATTTACAATGCCATATCTTTTTCTCCAAGGATCTAAATTTAGAATTCCAAAGCCTAGTTAAACCTCTAGATGTGCTCTTGGTGTGGTCAAAATTGCATACCAAGATTCATTCCACATAGGGAGATAGAGAACTTTGATTAAAGGGTCAAAATTCTATCCACCTTTGGACCATTTGCCTTTATAGAAATTCATAAGTGTGCAAATACTTTATTGACAAAAGGTAAGCCCTCCAAGGCTATCCCATACATGTCCAATACACATAGGAATTACATGCTCTTGCATCTATCAACTTTATATGGCCAAAATAGAATTTGCAAACAACCAGCCTATAATTCACCCTTAGGCAACTTGTGCATAGCTTCACATACATAGCAAATAGTCCTCAAATGATAACATACTTGTTTCAACTTTCAATGTCTTACATGAACATGCATCCATGCACTACATCATGGCCTTAACTCAGCTAAAGACACAGGCAAATCACAGGAGATGCCTAAGACGTAATGCACTCCAAAACAGGATACTAGACAATTGCAGAAATTTTAGATCAAAAATCAAACTACAAAGGTTAGTTTGAATGTGATCTTTCTACTAGACCTGAAAAGGGAAAATTTGAAGGGTGGTAAGTTTTGTTGTGAAACTTAGTAAGGGTAACACTTGTACTCTGAAGGAAATGTGACCCTCATTAAAACATGAATCCAAAGACACTAAAACACAAAACCACAATTCATATGTACAAGATATAACAACTAAATTCAGTAGCCATTGACAGCCAACAAACA
The DNA here is from genome assembly GCA_005392925.1 of Aquilaria sinensis. NCBI lineage: Eukaryota > Viridiplantae > Streptophyta > Magnoliopsida > Malvales > Thymelaeaceae > Aquilaria > Aquilaria sinensis. The sequence continues at coordinate 11,513 of SMDT01001834.1, forward strand.
CATGAAATGTGGTAGCAACATGAACCATAGGTTAAAACATAAAACATGCAATAAACTTAAGTAAATTACTATGGTAGCCCTCCAGCTCAAGCTTGGTCTTAGGAGAGTTTTAATACTAGATAGAACTAACTTTGGGATCTAGAAACCTTTCAATTCTCTGCCATCACTGTGCACTTCACACTAGGTCACAAAACCTTCAATAAGTGTGCTCCCCTCACTAAGCTTGGTTCATCAAGCACATGGCCCTCTTATAGGCTTAGCCCAAGCTCTATGGATGCTTGAAAATATAGTAAGCAATCCATGAGAGCAAGATAACCCTTACCAAGATGGGTAGGGAAAATTTTAAGCTTGATCCTTGAAGCACACAAGAAATAGCTTTAGTTTGCTTCCAATTGCTTCATTTTGCCTTTAATTTCAACTATCTTTAAGTTTGAAGGTTTGATGGCTATGTAGGAAGTGTGGATGGGAGGGCTGGCTTTCTTTTTGTGTGTGGAGGCCGAAATTGTGGAGAGATAAGGACCAAGATGGACTTTAAATGGTCTTCAGTGCACAAACACACTTAACTTGTCTAAACCATGCTTTATAAGATTTATTTCTTTTGCCAAAGTCACACCCTTAGCACACAAGGACTTTTTTTAATCAAAATTCTCCTTTAGTTATACCTTTGGCATGAAAAGGCAATTTTCAAGATTGATTCTTCTGCCAAGGCAGCACCCTTGGCATTACACCTTTGATGCACATGGGTTACATCTAGCTAAAGGTGAATTCACTTTGGAAAAGTTGTTCCAACTGCAAGCTTGGGCTATTTCCAACCAAAAGCTCTCATATTTTGGAAAAGTTGTACCTTCGGCAAGGTTAGGCCTTATATGTATGAGATCCCTCAATTGCCGAGGTTGTAGTTTCACTGAGTTTTGCGTTGGTTTTTTACTTTAAGATTCTATTTTGGTGAAGTTACACCTTTAGAAAAGATAATTTACTTCAAGCCAAACTTTTTTCTCGGCAAAGTTACACCTTTGGTAGAGATGAGATACTTTTCCCTCTCAGGGTTTTTATTTCCCGCCATCTGTGAGGTACACGATCTCCAAAGACCATTTCATGAGCACATAGGCCTGTCATCTGAATCAGGGCATTACACATATTTTGACAAATCCAGCGGAGTGCCCTTGTTTTTCATGTTAGGTGACATGTGTCACTAGATCAATGGCCAGCTTCCCCGTCCATTGCATTGATTACATCTTTTCCCTAATAGAGGGTCATTATGGTGTCATTTCATCTACCCTCTTTGGCTATATAACCCTCACTTTGCCTCAGAGGTTCCTCAGTTCTCACTTTATTCTCCACTCTCCTACTCTTCTTTGATAGCTTTCTAGCGACAAAGCAATTTTCAATAGCCATAAGTGGTGATTTTCTAGCATATTTGAATTTTGAACAAGTGGGTTTCTGTTAAAGTTGCTTTTTCTTTTACACTTCCCTTCCTCCCTTCTTGCTAAGAGTAGATCTCTTGGATTCATGGGATCTTTAAGAAATAAAGTATGTGTAGCCGAAGAGGGTTGGAGCTCCCTGGATTGCCACTTAAGTTGTGCAACTTCAGAGAAGGTAGTGAAGTGGCACGAAAAGTTTTACCTCCCCTTATATGCTAAGACTAGACTTCTTGAATGCAATGAGCTGAGCAACTATCCTTAGGAAAAAAAGGGAATGATGTTTATGTGCCAACTAAAGGTAGGTCTTTGGTATCCCCTTTCAAAGATGGTGGGTGGCTTTTGCTAGTTTTATGGCATGGCCGTTAACCAAATGCTGCCGAACTTGTATTCCTACTTCAATGCATTTTTGTGCATGTCATGGGTTTTCAAAATAGTCCCACACTTCATTTTCTTCACACAAAACTATAATCTCCACCCAATCCCGAACATTGGATTCTATTTCTTGCTCCCCTGGGGATCTAGGAGCAAGAAGTTCACTTTCACCTTCGCCACCTAGAATAGCTAGTGAGGGTAGCAGAAGAAGTAGTTTTCTATGGAGATGGATGAAAAGTGGAAGGATCTACCAAGAAAGTCACCTTTTGGGAACTTGCCAGTTGATGTGATGGATTTATTAAAGTTGCTAACCCTCGAACTGGAGTCCCAGTTTGAAGAGTTTGATAGTCGTATTAGGGGAGTAGCTAACTGGCAGGGTTAGGCACCTTCATGACCACTTTATCCATTTCCAATTAGATGGAACTTAGTGGCGAGGTCCTTCAAGAGATGGATGTCATTAAGGAACATCTCAGTCACAAGGATATGCCTAAGCTAGTGATAGATGGAAAGAAGTCTTGGCCAGTTGTACTTCTTTAGGGCAAACTGTTTGATGCAACCTTTGTAGAAAATAAGTCTCTTTTCAAGGATTACTTAGTGAATTTTTGTACTTACATGAATATTTTTTACTTTGTAGAAATGGGTGACAAGTTTGCTATATTATACAAGAGTCTATTCTTTGGCCAAGCCAAGAAAGGAGATGATAGCCGAAGGGCTATTATCCCTAAAGAACTCCCAAATCAGTCTGATGAGCACCACCCTCAGTCGGCACAAGTGACCAACCTTGGGAAAAAGGCCCTCACCATTCTCGATGAGGGCTTAACATCGACCTCGAGGGACACTCACACCATCCTCGGGAAGGTGACATGACCAACATCGGGGAAGGGTGTCTTTCATCCTCTCGGATTTTATGAACCTACTGACCTCTGAAAAGTATATCCCCCATCCTCAACAGAGGAAAACATCTTCCAAAGGTGATCTTCTCTACCGAAGGGCCTTTCCTGATAGCCCTCGGTGATAATCTGCATCCAAAGGGGTCTTCTATTCCAAAGAGGGCTCATACCCCAAAAGGGGTCTTGTTCCCCGAAGAGGTCTTATGGAGATACGACAAAAATAATTAAGGAGCCTCTAATAGAAAGACCTCGCACATGACCCTGCCCTCTGGCCGGAATGGCTTACGGCCAGCTATAGACACCTATCTCCGAAAGTACGAATTGAATCCAACCGAACACATGTCCCGATCTGAACAGGCTGTGCTAAACGGCCTCTTCCCTCCACCATCCTATAAATACTTAGGAAGGACCTTGGTAAGAACAGGACATAGAACTTTCATTGTCTTCTACTCTATCTATTCCTTAATACTACCCTTCACAAGTACTGACTTGGGCATCGGAGGCTCCTCCCCCGAATACACACTTTGGGGAGCTCCTGACCCTCATTCTTCTGAATATTTCATGCACCTTTACACCGAAAGTCTCTGTTATGGCCCTTCTAGTGGGAAGCATGTTTCAGGAAGGTAAAGTGTTGTAAATTAAGTTTAGAACCTTAATTCAAGTTTACATAGCAAGAATAGAGAAGTTTAGCAAAGTTCACTAAGTTTCGAGAAAAATAAGGCACTAAACGAAGTTCAGGGGCAAAATGGTAATTTTGCATCCTAAATAGCCAGGACGAGTCCCGAGTGTTTTAAAATGAATTTCTAAAAACTTAACTTTCAACCTTAACTCAAACTTGAAGAATAAACAAGAATTTAATCAACAATGACTAAGTTACAAAGATAGGGGTTTATTTGTAAGAAGCTTAATACTTTGATGGCTTTGCGGTTAAGTGAGGGTTTAAGAAAGGAAAGTGAGGCTATGGCTGCCATAATCTCGTTTCCAGCCTTCTCACCCTCATTTTGTTCTCAAGTTAAGCTTGGAAGCAAGTGTTCTCGGTGTCAAGAAGTGCAATTCAAAGTATATAAGCTAGGAGGAGTGCATTTCAAGCTTTAAACCATGATTTTGTAGAAGCTCCTGATCTAGTATCAACCATAGCATCCTACAACTAAAGCCAAACAACATTCCCTAGATGTTGGTCAGTACTAACTTCCTAGCACTTGGACATTCCAAACTAGATCTTAGTTTTAGCCTCCAATATCTATGTAATGAGCTCTAAGCTTTGATTCCAAAAACTGACACGGCCGTCCTTGGCCCCTGCCCAAGAAGCCTGTGAGAACTGGTCTCATGGTGGATTGCAATTAGCTAGCTGTATATGTGCACAGATTAAAATCCCATGATACTAGTTGATTAACCTAGAATATGCAAGATGCATTGTTAGGTTCATTTCCTAAGTGCTTGGCTCAGGCTAAGGAAATAGAGAGAGACACTATGGAGGACTTGAGAGGGCAAGGCACAGTGATGTATGTGCTAAGTTGGAGACTTTCGGGTCCTAAATGCACAAAGAAAATGGCCACGAGAAAATTGCAAGAAAATAAAGTAGGAAGGCTAAAATGCACATTTGAACTAGTGGTTCTAGTGAAACTATAAACTAGGAATGGGAACTTTCGGCCATGCAAAGTTATATGGTGACTAGTGCAATACTAGGCCAATTTTGGTAAATTTTAATGATAACTAGTCAAATCATGTTCCCCATTAAGGAAATAAGGCATCATTGCCTTGGTTTACCAAGTTAGTACTAGTTATAGTATTCGGCCGAAACCTACATGGACTAATCGTCATTTTAAAAACTTGTGGTTAGTGCTTGGCATTGTGAGCCATGAAGTGACACAAGTGCCGAAATGTGCAGGTGTTTTAGTGGTGAAAATGAAGCCATGAGGAAGTGAGGGCTTATTGGTGCCATGCAAGATTGGTAAGGCCGACAGCTAGCTTATTGCCACTTTTATCACATGTGGCTTAATACCGGGCATGCATGGTTCCACTTAAACCATTTGCTTTCATTTCGGCTTACTCTTCCGAGGCTGAGAGCTTGCTTGTTTGTGTTCTTGAGCTTTCCACTAAATTTGGTCTCGGATTAGAGCGTCAAGGAGGCATTTTAGAGCTTGAGTGAAGAACCAAGCTTGAATCTTCCATTCTCGGCACTAAGGGTTCAAGTTTGAGCTTTGGGCTTGAAAAAACAATGGAGGCCGAGACATTTCAAGCTTGAGATTAAGGTAACTCTTTGTGTTTTCCTTGAATACATGGTATAGATTCCATGAACAAAGGGTATTGATGCCTAATTGATGATATGTTAGGCCAATTGTTGAGGAAAACATTTCGGACTCAAGCTAAACCAAGACTACTCAAGCTCATATTGAGGTAGGGTTCACTAAACTACTTGATTGCTTGGTAGTATACCATGATTCAAGTGTTTAAAGTAGCTAAGTGATGGTTAAATATGCTAAATGACCTTAGTTACTTGGTGGGCTATTGAGATTGATTCAGTTGTGATTGTTGATTAGCTAATTAACTATGGGCATGTATTAGAAATCCTAGTAAATGAGGCCAATTTGCTAGGCATTTCGGAGCACTGGTGGAGGTGGGCTATATGTTGAAGTTTGATGTGCAAATGTGCACAATGACACATGCTATGGTATTTGGCCGAATGGTCATTATGGTGTGTGTGTGTGTTCATTGTGTGCTTGAGTGATTCTTTGTGCTTGCTAACCAACTACTTGCTATTATGGTTTATATGTCTCGGGCAAAGTTAATATGTATATATATATGTTGTGGTTTTCTTGTTTTTGTGTCTTATTTTTGCAGGACATTATGAGCAAATGAAGGTTAAGCCTTGAGTTATACACTCGACTTAACTGAATAAACTCTATAATGAGTTGGTATTGATAGTGAACTCTACTGAGTATTGTACTCATTGCCCATTATATTGTTTTTCAGGAAAGGATATTCGGCCTGAGTTATAGTAGCTTGAGTTTTGCTATTGTGTTGTGCTAGCTTTGCTTGTGTAGTAAGGTATGTGCCAATGTGTGCTTCGCTTGGTTAATTATGTGCATTACAAATCTTTACTGAAGTTGGCCAAGACTTATGGCTTGAGTTGTGCAGGATTGTAGAGTGGGACTTGTCTAGGTGGGCAGCATGGATATGTGGACACTTGCTCTGATAATAGTTTTCACCTTTATGACCATGAACATGGCCATAGGTTTGGTACTGCAGTGTGTCCTGCTTTATGGCATACTTAAGGTGTTGTTTGAGAGGTGATGGTCTCGGTTGTAATATAACTTGGCATGAAAAAATTTGGAATCATGGCATGTAGCCATGTATGTGTGCTAGGTAGACTACTTTTGTATGTACATATATGTAGTCTCGGATTGATGCCCTGTAACATCTTCGCTGTGTGACATGGTGGGTCGAGAGGAACTTCTGATGAGGGAGAACGTCTGAAGGGGAAGCTTCCCAGGGGGAGCTGCCTGAAACACTCGGAAAACAAAGGTTAGGAGGTCCCCGGAATCTTTTCCCGGGGAGGAGCCTCCGATGCCCAAGTTAGTATTTTGGAGGTGGAGAGAAAGTACTAAGGGCCAAAGGTTCTTTCCTGTTATGTTTTCCCAGGGAGGAGAAAGGGAGATCCCCCCTGCTAAGACCATTTCTCTAACATATATAAGAAGATGTAGCCCGTTCAGATTGTGACACGTGTTCGGTCAGATGTAATCTGTACTTCTGGGCGTGGGGGCCTCTAGCCGCCTACAGGCCCTTCGGGCCACGCGCTAGGGCAAGCATTGTCACACCTCATGCAGGGCCTAGCCCATTTACTAAGTATTAAACTCACAAAACTGTAGTTAATCTCTAACTTGTCAATTCGGCCAACTAGAATTTCTTAATCTTAAGTCTTATTTTCTTAAGGTGTTTAGCCTGGGAGGTGGCCCAGGAGGCTTGTGAGTAATCCCATTTAGTTACTTGCAGTAGAAGTAAGGCCCAATACCACTAGCTTGCAAAACAAGCAAAGCTTTAATAGATTACTTGCATGACAAGCAAGGCAACACTTAATGAAGTTTAAGTGCCTATGTTGTGTGCAATCAAGTGTGCTATTTTAGAATGGCAACCAAGAAGCCCAAGGTATCATTTGGTTTGAAAACACATGTTTGAGTGCACATGTACATTCGGCCATAATAAGTACAAGGAGGTTCACAACATAAACACAACTTCCATTCACATAAACATGCCATCCATTGATCCAAAACATCCATCATATATATAAAAGTCCAAAACCAAACCATAAGTGCAAACATAATGATAGCCAAATGCTATCGCCTCTATCTGGCCGAACTCCCTGCCACAAGAATGGCCAGAAGAGCTGGTGCTACCCGAGAAAAGGTGTGATCATGCACCTCGGGAGATAGCCGAAGAGCTTTGAGCCCGGCACGCCAGGAAAACCCGAGGACACTACTCGGCCCCCCAAGGTTGTGAACAGATCGCCTTCGAAAAAGCGGCACCAGACATAGCGAGCCGAACATGATATCCCCGAAGGCGGAACTCCCTGAAACTGGGAACCCCCGAACTGAGGGCTTGTTTCCCGAAGAGGCTCTGTCCGTACCAAAGGACGACCTCACCCAGGGACCTCGGGAGTACGGCAGGAGCATTTATGGAAGCATTTAAGGAAGCCTCTGACACATCCATTCACAGACGCCACAATCCGCCTCAAAAGGCGCTCTGCCACGCTGACGCCATCAAAATCACATCATGGCCCGTCTCAGCACATGGCTCAAGGCAACCTGCTACCAGCTATCTGTCTCCTATGCCCAGAAATTCAGGAACATCCGACCGAACACGTGTCGCGATCTGAACGGGCTAGGCACTCCTATAAATACCAGGAATTAATACTTGACAGGAGGTTGGTTGGCTGGCAAAAATACGGCTCCCACACTCTGAGAAAATTACCAGGCAAGACTCCTCAGCCCTTTGTGCTATTTTCTCTGCCTTTCTCTCAGCCACCACTGACTTGGGCGTCGGAGGCTCCCCCCCCGGAAAAACACTCCGGGGGCCTCCTAACCCTTTGTTTCTGAGCTTTCAGGCACTCTCCTTTGGGCGATCCAATCCACCAGGCGTTCTTCCTCCCAGAAGTCTCTCCTCCAGTCATCATGACTCTAAATGATGAGGCCCCTGGCCATCATTTGGCGCCGTCTGTGGGAACCCGCTCTGAGATCGCCGTCGTTGAAACTCGGCGTTCTAAGGACAAGGGGCTCCCAAAGTCCCCGTCTGCGCCTGAGACACAACCGGCTGCTGAGCAAACACTCCCAGAGACTTCTGTGCCCGAGGAAGACCGCCCTCTAGTAATCACTATGAGCTTCCTGAAAGACTTTCAGCGTTCGGTCGTGTCTGAAATGACACAGCAGATCGACCGAAGATGGCCACAGCAAGCACGGGCCCAGAGACCCCCCTCACCGACACGCCCTCGGGAGAGAAGCCCCAAGTCTACACATCGCAGTTCGGGGAGTGGAGACCCTCGCGAGGAAATCATCCACAGAAGATATAGCCCTCGGGAAACGGCCTGTGGGACAAACCGGGTCCAAGCGATCGAGAGTCTCACAGCGAAGCAGTTCGTCGCCTGAGGCGAAGTCCTTGTCCCCTTAGCGCCGAACTCGCCTCCCGAAGAGGCGCCGGTGATCTCCGTTCCCTGAAGAAGGCCATAGCGCCACAGTGCTAATGGAGAGGATACTAGCACGGCTGGATAGAGTGGAGAAGCAAATGGCCAGAAAACCTGTCTGGGCCAGACTCTCGGGGACCTTCTGCGAAGATGACTCCCCTTTCACTCGTGCCGTCGCTGAAGCAGCCATGCCAGGTGACTTCAGAGTGCCTCGACTGGAGATATATGATGGCCGCACTGATCCACAGGCCCATCTGACGAAATACAGACGCAACATGATAATGCACGGTGCTGATGACGCTTCCATGTGCAAATGCTTTGAAGTCACCCTCACAGGGCCAGCAACTGCGTGGTACAATTCATTGCCTCCGGGGACCATCACTGAGTTCCAGGAGTTGTCCACAGCCTTCACCCAGCAGTTCATTGGGAGCAGGCCAACGGCGAAGATGCCTGTGCAGATGTTCGACATAGAGCAGAGGAACGGAGAAACCATCCGAGACTATGTCGAAAGATTCAATAGGGAAGCCCTGAGCGTCCCAGACTTCCGGCCCGAAATCCGCATTCTTGCCATGACACAGGGCCTTCGGCGGGACTCACAGCTGTTCTACGAGTTCTCAAAGGACCCCCCAGACAACCTCGGAGAATTTTACCGAAGGGCCGAACAGCACGTGACAGCCGAGGAGCTGAGAATGGCTGGGCCAAAATCAGACAACCACCGCGCCGAAGGGTCCAATCAGCAAGCCCGTAATCGTACCGAACAGGCAGGACGATCTCGGAGGATGCGGGGAAGGAAGCCTCAAAGTTTCACGCCCCTGAGCACCACACGGACCAACATCCTTATGGCGCTGGAAAGGCAAGGGACGCAGATTCGGCGGCCAAGGGCCATGACCGCCGATAACAAAAAGAATGCCAAGAAGTTCTGCCAGTTTCATCGCGACCACGGTCATGACACCGAAGACTGCTTCCAGCTGAAGAAGTACATAGAGTCGCTGATAAAACAAGGCCAACTTCGGAAGTACCTGCGGATGCCTTCCCCAAAGGGAAGAAAAGAGGAGGAAGAAAGGGCCGAAGACGAGGATTACGACTCCGACAGGCAGAGAAATAGAAGTCCAAAAAGGCGACCTCCACCTCCAGCAGGGGTTATCCAAACCATCACCACGGGGCTCCCATCCTCGGAAAGAAAGCGGAAAGCCAGAGAAATTGCAGTCATGGAGTATCAAAGTCCATCAAAGAAGCTGGCTCGCAAAGATGGCTCCACCGTCGTCTTCCCCCACGACGATCCGCTGCTGATTATGGCGAGAATAGGGAACTGGGACGTCAAAAGAGTGTTGCTTGATGATGGCTCAAATGCTGACGTCCTATTCTCGCACCTGCTGCCGAGCTTGGGCATCTCCAGCAGCGAACTGAAGCCTGTCACCTCGCCCACTTTTGGGGTTGGACCATCCGAACTCCCCGTCCTCGGATGGATCGATCTCCCGCTGATGATGAGAGGGACTTCGGTGAACGGAGCAGCTGAGTTGTACTCTTCCACAATGGCGAGATTCATCGTCATGGACGTCCCGTCCTCGTACAACGCCATCCTTGGAAGGCAGACAATGGGGAACCTGCATATTCGCCCTGATGTGAAGTACTTGACTGTCACATTCGCCACCAAGGATGGAGATGCAGAGGTCTTCATAGACCAAGCCGAGGTAAGAAAGGTGTTTGTGAAAGCACGAAAAGCTCCGGCAAGCAACCTCGCGCAAACGATGGAGGCAAAGGCGCCAGAAAAAGGCAAAGAAGAAGATCTCGCCAAAGCAGAAACGGAAGCAATAGAGCTTGTCCCAGGTCAATCTACCCGAATAGGGAAGAGCTTGGCCGAAGGTGACAAGGAAAATCTTGTATCCTTTCTGCTGAAAAATAAAGATCTGTTTGCCTACTCGCCGAAAGATATGCCAGGAGTAAACCCTGGCATAATACAGCATAGCCTCAAAGTAAGCCCGGAAGCAAAACCTGTCCGGCAAAAGAAACGAAGCATCTCAGCCCACAGCAACTTTGTCAAAACCGAAGTCCAGCGTCTCACTAGAAGCTGAACGAAGGGAGGCCAAGTAGATCAACTGGTAGAATCAACTGTTAAGATTTCCTAGACGCAAGAATTCCTTGGAAAGAAGCCTGCCACTCTGCGAAATAGGGAGGGAGAGCCCCTCAAAGATGAACTAAGATAGTCTGCATCGACTTCGGGATGTCATACCACTACGGGATGTCATGAAAGAGAGTTGATCATTCGGGAAGGCTCTCCAAGTGGTGCATAGAGCTGGGCGAAGCACGAAATCACGTATGAGCCTCGGAAGGCCATAAAAGCCCAAGCACTGGCAGATTTTATCGCCGAAATACCCACCACTGAGGAGAGCCATTCAGATCCAAAAGAGGGTGAGCCAGAATGGACCTTGCATGTTGACGGAGCCTCGGGGTCCGAACACCAGGGAGCTGGAGTAATTATCAGAGGACCCGAAGGCCTGGAGGTAATGAAGGCTATCAAGTTTAGCTTCAGCGTCACTAACAATGTGGCTGAGTATGAAGCCCTCATAGCGGGATTACGCTTGGCCAGAAGGATTGGCGTGAGAAACTTAAAGGCTCACAGCGATTCCCAGCTGGTAGTTCGGCAGACGGCAGGAGATTATGGGGCGAAGGACCCAATCTTGGCAAAATACCACGAGCTGGTAGCAAAGCTCATCCAAGAGTTTGACGCCGTACGGATCGAAAATGTACCTCGGCGGAATAACACTGAGGCAGATTGCTTGGCGAAGTCTAAAACATACACCGAGGTGCTAGATCCATCCGAGCATCTCAGTGCTGAGCATAGCGACCTCGGGAAAAGGATGGAAAGATCCCATAAAGAGATACCTCACAGAAAATATGCTCCCCGAAGACCCCAGCGACGCTGCGAGACTGCGAAGACGCTCCGGCCGATTCTTCCTGATTGGTGAAGAGTTATACCGGCAGGGATATGCAAACCCGCTGCAGAGATGCGTGGCTGAAGAGGATACTGAAATGATCCTTGAAGAGGTCCACGAAGGCATGTGTGGCTCACATATCGGAACTGATGCCCTTGCAGCGGTGATACTTCGCCAAGGATACTTCTGGCCTACCCTGAGAAAGGACGCAAGACAGTTCGTCCGAAAATGTGGTAGCTGCCAGAGACACGCGAACATCCAGAGGGCACCCTCGGAGATGGTAAGTTCGACTGACTATCCTTGGCCGTTCGCAGTCTGGGGTATAGACTTTATTGGGCCGCTCCCCACAGCACCCGGAGGCGTGAAATTCTGCGTTGTAGCAGTGGACTATTTCTCTAAATGGGTCGAGGCAGAACCGCTGGCAACTATCTCGGCAAAAGAAGTGCAGAAGTTCGTATGGAAGAACATTGTATGCAGACTTGGCATACCGAGGGTACTAGTAGCTGATAATGGATCCCAATTCATAGACAAAGGATTCCAAGAATTTATCAGCGACCTCGGAATAAAGATGCACTTCGCCCCAGTAGCTCACCCCCAAAGTAACAGGCAGGTGGAAGTATCGAACAGGACCATAAAAGATGGCCTGAAAAAGAGACTGGGAGAAGCAAAAGGGAAATGGCCAGGAGAACTCCAAAGCGTATTGTGGAGCTACCGAACGACGCCCCGAAGGGCCACAGGGGAAACTCCCTTTTCACTAGTCTTCGGGACAGAGGCCATTATCCCAGTCGAGATAGTCAGACCATCAGTACGGGTGCAAATATTTGATGAAGGTGGAAACGACCTCGGCCTCAGAACCAAGCTCGACCTCGTCGGCGAACACAGAGAAATAGCCGAGCTGAGAAGAAAAGCTTTTCAGCAAAGAGTGGCCGCGGCTGTAAACTTACGGGCCAGGCCAAAAGAAATCAAGAAGGGAGACCTCGTTCTCCGAAAGGCTGACTTTGCACCCCGAAGGCCGTCCCACGGAGTACTTCGCGCAAACTGGGAAGGACCTTATCTGGTTCTCGCCGAAGTACGAAAAGGCGTGTACAAACTTGGCGACGCCGAAGGCGTAGAATTGAAAAATACTTGGCACTCAGACGCCTTGAAAAAATTCTACGCCTAAGATGAAGCGGAGGAATTGTAAGTACAGAATGCTCTTAAGGAAAGTTCTTAAGTATCCAAAATTGTGCAAAGCAGAATTCCGCGAAGATGCTCGCCGTAATAAAGCGCAGATTGACCTTCCAGAGTCCCTTGAGCCATCACGCTCGGGAAAAGATGGAGAAATCTCGCAGAGGCAGTTTTCCGAAGTCCCTTGAGCCATCATGCTCGGGAAAGATGGGAAACAAGAACGTCGCAGAAGTACTCGCCGAAATAAGCGCAGAGACAGTTTTCCGAAGTCCCTTGAGCCATCACGCTCGGGAAAAATGGAAAACAACTCTCGAAAGATTTCCTAAGTCTCTTGAGCAAACATGCTCGGGACAAAAGGAAAAGAAGGAAAATTTTTTGACTAAGGAATTTCCGAAGTCCCTCGAGCGAACGTGTTCGGGACAAAATGGAAATGCAAAAGCCTGCAAAAAGACTTAGTCAAATTTTTTCAGACTTTCCAGAAAGTCTCTCGAGCAAACGCACTCGGGACAAAGGAAGGTAAAAAAGTTTCTTTGATCGCAGGTTTTCCGAAGTCTCTTGAGCGAACGTGTTCGGGACAATGGAAATGAAGAAACTTGCAAGAAAAGACTTAGCCAAAAAAATCTTCATTAAGAGCAAAGCTGCTTTACAGTAAAGAAGTGCCCGAAGAAGGAATACAAAATAGAAGGGAAGGAAAAGGGGCCCTAAAAAATAGCCTAAGGGTTCGCGGCGTCCCGAGAGCCACTCGCTGGCCCGCCCTTTTCCACCACCTTTGGCGCTGGAATTGAAGGAGGAAGGTTCAAATGTTCGACCTTGGACCATTCCCACCGAGGTCCCCCAGGAATGTTTAGAGCCTCTAGAAAAGAGAGGTCCAGATCTGGGAACCTCTGGAGGACCTGGTGACGAGCAAGGCAGAAGCCGTCCTGAAAGGCAACCTTGGCCATTTGATCAGACTCGTTCTTATCAAGCTCGAGGTCGTCAAGGTCGTCCTTCAGTTCAGCAATCTCCTCCTTCAGCGCCTTTATCTCCAACGTCCCCTTGGACCCCTTCTTCAAAGACTCGACCTCAGCCCGGAGAGTGTTATTCTCACTCGTCAACGACACTATAAGGCTGTCAGAACCAGCCTTGTGCTTGAGAAGATCTTCGTTGGCGGCGAGCATCCCCTTTATTTGATCACCGAGGTCAGCGATCTTCTGGGAGGAATCCTTTTGAAGTTCTTCTTTTTCCTTCCGGAACTCCTCCCGAAGGGCAGTCACTTCTTTCTCAGCAGCCTCTTTCAGCTGCTGGTTTTTGGCGGCCGACTCCGCGAGTGCGATCCTCGCCTCATTCATGGTCTGAGTGGCCGAAGTTCGGAAGGCAACCTCCCTGGCCACCCGAACTCGGAGAAAGCCGGCGTACCCCAGCAGCTGCAAAAAGATAAAATGCAAGGTCAGTAAGAGCCAAACACTTAGGAAAAAATTGAAGGGAAAGAGCTGTGGAGGATATACCTGAGCAGCATGCTCGGTGATCTTTGCGGCGAGAGTGTTATCCCCCGGATGGGCCGCCGCTATAGCCTTGAAGGAGGCCTCAGTAAGCACCCCCTTCGAAATTTCCTTTGCCATTTGAGGACAGTCCTCGGAGTACAAATTCATGTCCTCCGTGAATGTCCAGAAAGGCTCCTTTGGTATCTTCCCTTGCGGGATTTTGGCGTCCCGAAGAGCTCGTTTCCGAGCATGTTCGGCCGCCTAGTCAGGGGTAGTCAACTCCCCTGCGTGGCAAGAATGAGAAGGAGATTCAAGACAAAGAAGCCAATCCAGAAAAAACAAAGGCAGTACACTTTGTCTGGAAACAAACCTGGTGGAACTTCGGCAACGACGTCCTCGGAGTCCTCGGCCTCCTCGGTTGAAATGCCCTTGCCCTTCCGCCTGCGCCGCTCCTCGGCAGAAGGTACTTCTACCACTACATCAAGGAGGGCCTGCGACGCAGTAGGACTTTGGAGGAGGGACGTCGGTTGAAGGGACCTCGGAAGCAGCAGCAGTCCCAGGGACCGGGACCTCGGCCGAATCATCAGGCGGCGAAGTGACAGCAACCTCGGCGTCCTCGTTTCCCTCCCCAATACTTTCCAAAGGGGAGGAAAGAACAGTCTTCTTCGCCCGTTTAGACGAGGGACCAGCACCAACGGACTTCCGCCTTCGGGAAGCCGCCTTCTTTGTCTGCTCCCCCTTCTCCACTTGGCCGGAGAAAAGGGACTTGTAATAGGCGGCAGTCCCGTCGCCCATCTCTGAAAAAGGAGAGAAACATCAGCGTAAGTCCGAGAAAAAAAACAGCAAAGGAGTAGAAGATGACTCACTTTCGACAAGCGTTTCGAAAGAAATTTCCTCCTTAAGAAGCTTGACCAACCAGGAATCCTTCCCGGCGATGGCAGGAGCTGGCATCTTGAGGTCAGTCTCGTGCTCCTTTACCACCTTTAATTCCCGAAGGACCTCTTCGGTCATCAACTTCCAGTTGATTGGAAAAGGGTAAAGGGCGCGCGGAGCGACCTCGGGATCCCAGTCAGAGACAGCCCGAATGCGGGCGTCGAAATCCGCGAACACGGGAGCCAACTCTGGGGTCAGCAGCATCCTCGGATCAACAACGTCCACATCCAGTGTTCCCTGAGCCCATTTGGTCGGAACGTACGACCAGGCCTCGTCCATCTTCAGGAAGAAGAACTTCTGTTGCCACCCCCGCCAGCTATCCTTAGTGGCGAAGGTGAACATGAATTTCTTGCTCCCGGATCCCCGAGGTAGCATGAAATAGAAGCCACCCTTCGGGACCACAGAGAGCTTGTAGTACTGCATAAAGATTATGAAATGGGGTTCTATCCCGAAGACGCCACACATGCAGAGGTAGGCGTTAAAATAGCAGAACGAGTTCGGGGGAAGCTGGTTCACAGCAATGCCATGAAATTTGCAGAACTCGCACACCATCTTCGGGGGAGGATACCGAAGACCGGCCTTCAGCTGGGCTCGAAAAACGGTAACCTCCTTACTATGGTTTGAAAAAGCATAATGGCTAGAACGAGGCAGCCTAGTAATGGCGTAAGAGGGAAGAAAGAATTTTTTCTTCCACCTCTCTAACTTTGCAGGGGTGGTGCAACAAGGATGGGCTAAAAGAGGCTGCCAGCTCTCAGGAATGGGCATTTTCGACATGAAAACGAGTTTGAAAACGGAAGAAAACAGTTTCCAGAGAAAAACTCAAAAGAACAGAGGGATCAAAATGCTCTGGAAAACGAAAACCCACCGAAAGATTTGCCAAAATCTGAGGACGCCGTCATGAAAGTTGGCTGGAAAAAAGCTCTGATTAAAGTAGCTCCGCCACAGAAAGCAAGAAAGTGCAAGAACAGGGGCAAAGCAGAGAAAAGAGCAGAAGAAAAAGCAAAAGGAACTTATGATGGAATAGGCTATTTATAAGCCAGAGGTGGGTAACCGAAACATCGTCATAAGTACCCTTTGGAGGCGAACCGTTGCCATAACTGCTCTCTGCACCTGAAAAGGCGCGCCCTCTGTAACCGACGCGACTCTCCTCCAATGGCAAAGCGCCACGTGTCAACCGCTGCGCAAAAATGGGGGACACGTCCTCCAAACGTCCCTTGAAAACTGGGACACGTCTTCTGACATCCCTGGAAAACTGGGACGCGCCGCTCAGACTGACACGCTTGGCCAAACAGACCTGCAGAAACAAAGAGCAGGCCAACTCGAGGACGCCAAGAGACAGGCTATGGCCGAACAGCCCATGACCTTCGGGCAAGAGGTGTATCTTCGGCACAGGCTCCGCCTCGAAGACACCAAAGAACAGGCCAAGGCCGAAGAGCCCATGATCTTCGGGCAAAAGGCGCATCCTCGGAACAGGTTAAGCTTCCAAAGAGACTCCCATAAACATCCTCGGAAAGAGATGCAAAACCGAAGTCTTCACTTCGGCTTTCCAAAGGGGGGCATGTGATAGCCAAACGCTATCGCCTCTATCTGGCCGAACTCCCTGCCACAAGAATGGCCAGAAGAAGCTGGCGCTACCCGAGAAAAGGTGTGATCATGCACCTCGGGAGATAGCCGAAGAGCTCCGAGCCCGGCACGCCAGGAAAACCTGAGGACACTACTTGCCCCCCCAAGGTTGTGAACAGATCGCCTTCGGAAAAACGGCACCTGACATAGCGAGCCGAACATGATATCCCCGAAGGCGGAACTCCCTGAAACTGGGAACCCCCGAACTGAGGGCTTGTTTCCCGAAGAGGCTCTGTCCGTACCAAAGGACGACCTCACCCAGGGACCTCGGGAGTACGGCAGGAGCATTTATGGAAGCATTTAAGGAAGCCTCTGACACGTCCATTCATAGACGCCACAATCCGCCTCAAAAGGCGCACTGACACACTGACGCCATCAGAATCACATCATGGCCCATCTCAGCACATGGCTCAAGGCAACCTGCTACCAGCTATCTGTCTCCTACGCCCAGAAATTCAGGAAACATCCGACCGAACACGTGTCGCGATCTGAACGGGCTAGGCACTCCTATAAATACCAGGAAATAAATACTTGGCAGGAGGTTGGTTGGCAAAACACTGCTCCTACACTCTGAGAAAATTACCAGGCGAGACTCTTCAGCTCTTGTGTGCTATTTCCTCTGCCTTTTCTTGGCCAACCACTGACTTGGGCGTCGGAGGCTCCCCCCCCCCCCCCCCCCCCCCCCCCCCCCCCCCCCCCCCCGGAAACACATTCCGGGGGCCTCCTAACCCTTTGCTTCTGAGATTTCAGGCACACTCCCTTGGGCGAGACAATCCACCAGGCGTTCTTCCTCCCAGAAGTCTCTTCTCCAGTCATCATGACTCTAAACGATGAGGCCCCTCGCCATCACCTTTGTTGCTCGTAACTGAGCGAACTTGAAGGAGGTCATTGGGTATGTCACATATCGGGCCCCTTTGATGGCGTGGAGCCTCATCGTTTATAGTCATGGTGACTGGTGGAGAGACTTCTGGGAGGAAGAACGCCTGGAGGATGGATCGCCCAAGGGAGTGTGCCTGGTAATTTTCTCAGAGTGTGGGAGCAGTGTTTTGCCAACCAACCTCCTGCCAAGTATTAATTCCTGGTATTTATAGGAGTGCCTAGCCCGTTCAGATCGCGACACGTGTTCGGTCGGATGTTCCTGAATTTCTGGGCATAGGAGACAGATAGCTGGTAGCAGGTTGCCTTGAGCCATGTGCTGAGATGGGCCATGATGTGATTCTGATGGCGTACGTGTGTCAGAGCGCCTTTTGAGGCGGCTTGTGACGTCTGTGAAAGGACGTGTCAGAGGCTTCCTTAAATGCTTCCATAAATGCTCCTGCCGTACTCCCGAGGTCCCTGGGTGAGGTCGTCCTTTGGTACGGACAGAGCCTCTTCGGGAAACAAGCCCTCAGTTCGGGGGTTCCCAGTTTCAGGGAGTTCCGCCTTCGGGGATATCATGTTCGGCTCGCTATGTCTGGTGCCGCTTTTCCGAAGGCGATCTATTCACAACCTTGGGGGGGCAAGTAGTGTCCTCGGGTTTTCCTGGCGTGCCGGGCTCGGAGCTCTTCGTCTATCTCCCGAGGTGCATGATCACACTTTTTCTCGGGTAGCGCCAGCTTCTTCTGGCCATTCTTGTGGCAGGGAGTTCGGCCAGATAGAGGCGATAGCGTTTGGCTATCACATGCCCCCCTTTGGAAAGCCGAAGTGAAGACTTCGGTTTTGCATCTTTTTCCGAGGTTGTTTATGGGAGTCTCTTTGGAAGCTCAACCTGTTCCGAGGATGCGCCTTTTGCCCGAAGATCATGGGCTCTTCGGCCTTGGCCTGTTCTTTGGTGTCTTCGAGGCGGAGCCTGTGCCGAAGATACACCTCTTGCCCGAAGGTCATGGGCTGTTCGGCCATAGCCTGTCTCTTGGCGTCCTCGAGTTGGCCTGCTCTTTGTTTCTGCAGGTCTGTTTGGCCAAGCGTGTCAGTCTGAGCGGCGCGTCCCAGTTTTCCAGGGATGTCAGAAGATGTGTCCCAGTTTTCAAGGGACGTTTGGAGGACGTGTCCCCCATTTTTGCGCAGCGGTTGACACGTGGCGCTTTGCCATTGGAGGAGAGTCGCGTCGGTTACAGAGGGCGCGCCTTTTCAGGTGCAGAGAGCAGCTACGGCGACGGTTAGCCTCCAAAGGGTACTTATGACGATGTTTCGGTTACCCACCTCTGGCTTATAAATAGCCCATTCCATCATAAGTTCCTTTTGCTTTTTCTTCTGCTCTTTTCTCTGCTTTGCCCCTGTTCTTGCACTTTCTTGCTTTCTGTGGCGGAGCTACCTTAATCAGAGCTTTTTTCCAGCCAACTTTCACGACGGCGTCCTCAGATTTTGGCAAATCTTTCGGTGGGTTTTTGTTTTCCAGAGCGTTTTGATCCCTCTGTTCTTTTGAGTTTTTCTCTGGAAACTGTTTTCTTCCGTTTTCAAACTCGTTTTCATGTCGAAAATGCCCATTCCTGAGAGCTGGCAGCCTCTTTTAGCCCATCCTTGTTGCACCACCCCTGCAAAGTTAGAGAGGTGGAAGAAAAAATTCTTTCTTCCCTCTTACGCCATTACTAGGCTGCCTCGTTCTAGCCATTATGCTTTTTCAAACCATAGTAAGGAGGTTACCGTTTTCCGAGCCCAGCTGAAGGCCGGTCTTCGGTATCCTCCCCCGAAGATGGTGTGCGAGTTCTGCAAATTTCATGGCATTGCTGTGAACCAGCTTCCCCCGAACTCGTTCTGCTATTTTAACGCCTACCTCTGCATGTGTTGCGTCTTCGGGATAGAACCCCATTTCATAATCTTTATGCAGTACTACAAGCTCTCTGTGGTCCCGAAGGGTGGCTTCTATTTCATGCTACCTCGGGGATCCGGGAGCAAGAAATTCATGTTCACCTTCGCCACTAAGGATAGCTGGCGGGGGTGGCAACAGAAGTTCTTCTTCCTGAAGATGGACGAGGCCTGGTCGTACGTTCCGACCAAATGGGCTTAGGGAACACTGGATGTGGATGTTGTTGACCCGAGGATGCCGCTGACCCCAGAGTTGGCTCCCGTGTTCGTGGATTTCGACGCCCGCATTTGGGCTGTCTCTGACTGGGATCCCGAGGTCGCTCCGCGCGCCCTTTACCCTTTTCCAATCAACTGGAAGTTGATGACCAAAGAGGTCCTTCGGGAATTAAAGGTGGTAAAGGAGCACGAGACTGACCTCAAGATGCCAGCTCCTGCCATCGTTGGGAAGGATTCCTGGTTGGTCAAGCTTCTTAAGGAGGAAATTTCTTTCAAAAAACTTGTCGAAAGTGAGACATCTTCTACTCCATTGCTGTTTTTTCCTCGGACTTACGCTGATATTTTTCCTCTTTTTCAGAGATGGGCGACGGGACTGCCGCCTATTACAAGTCCCTTTTCTCCGGCGAAGTGGAGAAGGGGGAGCAGACAAAGAAGATGGCTTCCCGAAGGCGGAAGTCCGTTGGTGCTGGTCCCTCGGCTAAACGGGCGAAGAAGACTGTTCTTCCCTCCCCTTTGGAAAGTATTGGGGAGGGAAACGAGGACGCCGAGGTTGCTGTCACTTTGCCGCCTGATGATTCGGTCGAGGTCCCTGCTTCCGCCGATGTCCCTCAAACCGACGTCCCTCCCCAAAGTCCTACTGCGTCGCAGGCCCTCCTTGATGTAGTGGTAGAAGTACCTTCTGCCGAGGAGCGGCACAGGCGGAAGGGCAAGGGCATTTCGACTGAGGAGGCTGAGGACTCCGAGGACGTCGTTGTCGAGGTTCCACCAGGTTTGTTTCCAGACAAAGTGTACTTCCTTTGTTTTTTCTGGATTGCCTTCTTTGTCTTTAATCTCCCTCTCATTCTTACCATGCAGGGGAGTTGACTACCCCTGACTGGGCGGCCGAACATGCTCGGAAGCGAGCTCTTCGGGACGCCAAAATCCCGCAAGGGAAGATACCAAAGGAGCCTTTCTGGACGTTCACGGAGGACATGAATTTGTACTCCGAGGATTGTCCTCAAATGGCGAAGGAAATTTCGAAGGGGGTGCTTACTGAGGCCTCCTTCAAGGCTATTGGGGCGACCTATCCGGAGGACAACGATCTCGCCGTGAAAGTTACCGAGCATGCTGCTCAGGTATACTCTTCAGACCTATTTCCTTCAATTTTTTCCTAAGTGTTTGGCTCTTACTGACCTTGCGTTTATCTTCTTCGCAGCTGCTGGGGTATGCTGGCTACCTCCGAGTTCGGGTGGCCAGGGAGGCTGTGTTCCGAACTACGGCCTTAGATACTTTAGAAAAGGCGAAGGCCACATGCCTGGAGTTGATCGCCAAAAACCAGCGGCTAGCGGATGCTGCGAAGGAGAAAGTTGCTGCCCTTCGGGAGGAGTTCCAGAAGGAGAAAGAAGAACTTGAGAAGGACTCCTCCCAGAAGATTGCTGACCTCGGCGAGCAGATAAATGGAATGCTGGTCGCCAATGAGGAGCTTCTAAAGGATAAGTCAAAATCTGACAAGATCATACTGGCGCTGACAGCTGATAAAAACATCCTTGCAGCCGAGGTCGTGTCCTTGAAGAAGGATCCGAAGGGAAAGGAGCAGATAAAGGCGCTGGAAGAGGAGATCGCGGATCTGAAGGACGAGCTTGATGACCTCGAGCTTGAGAAGAACAAGTCTGATCAAATGGCGAAGGTCACCTTTCAGGACGGCTTCTGCCTTGCTCGGCACCAAGTCCTCCAGAGGTTCCCAGATCTGGACCTCTCTTTTCTAGAGGCTCTAAACATTCCTGGGGAACCTCGGTGGGAATGGTCAAAGGTCAAACATTTGAACCTTCCTCCTCCAATTCCAGCGCCAAAGGTGGTGGAAAAGGGCGGGCAAGTGAGTGGCTCTCGGGACACGGCGAACCCTTAGGCTATTTTAGGGCCCCTTTTCCTTCCCTTCTATTTTGTATTCCTTCTTCGGGCACTTCTTTATTGTAAAGCAGCTTACTCCTTAATGAAGACTTTTTTGGCTAAGTGTTTCTTCAAGTTTCTTTATTTTCATTGCCTCGAACGCATTTGCTCAAGAGACTTCGGAAAACCTGCAATCAAAGAAACTCTTTTACCTTCCCTTGGCCGAGCCTGTTCACTCCAGAGGCTTTTTGGAAAGTCTGAAGAATTTGACTAAGTCTTTTTGCATTTCCATTTTGTCCCGAACACATTCGCTCGAGGGACCTCGGAAACCTTTCAGTCAAAAATTTTCATTTCCCCTTGTCCCGAGCATGTTCGCTCAAAAGACTTAAAAAACCTTTTGCGAGATTTTTTATTTTCCATCCTTCCCGAGCTTGAAGGCTCAAGGGACTTTGGAAAACTGTCTCTGCGCTTATTACGGCGAGTACCGCTGAGAGATTTTTCCCATCTTTCCCGAGCGTGATGGCTCAAGGGACTTCGGAAAGTCATATCTGTGTTCATCGCGAGCATCTTCATGGAATTCTGTACAATTCTGCACTTAAGAAATTTTCTCAAGATACTTCTGTACTTAGAATATTTTTCGTACAGTATGATTCCCTCGCTCAAGCTTAGGCGTAGAATTTTTTCAAGGCGTCTGAATGCCAAGTGTTTTTCAATTCTACGCCTTCGGCATCGCCAAGTTTGTACACGCCTTTTCGTACTTCGGCGAGGACCAGATAAGGTCCTTCCCAGTTTGCGCGAAGTACTCCGTGGGATGGCCTTCGGGGCGCAAAGTCAGCCTTTCGGAGAACGAGGTCTCCTTTCTTGATTTCTTTTGGCCTGGCCCGTAAGTTTATAGCCGCGGCCACTCTTTGCTGAAAAGCTTTTCTTCTCAGCTCGGCTATTTCTCTGTGTTCGCCGACGAGGTCGAGCTTGGTTCTGAGGCCGAGGTCGTTTCCACCTTCATCAAATACTTGCACCCGTACTGAAGGTTGAACTATCTCTATTGGGATAATAGCCTCTGTACCGAAGACGAGTGAGAAGGGAGTCTCCCCTGTGGCTCTTCGGGGCGTCGTTCGGTAACTCCATAATACGCTTTGGAGTTCTCCTGGCCATTTCCCTTTTGCTTCCCCCAGTCTCTTTTTCAGGCCATCTTTTATGGTCCTATTAGATACTTCCACCTGCCCGTTGCTTTGGGGGTGAGCTACTGGGGCGAAGTGCATTTTTATTCCGAGGTCGCTGATAAATTCCTGGAATCCTTTGTCTATGAATTGGGATCCATTATCAGCCACTAGTACCCTCGGTATGCCGAATCTGCATACTATGTTCTTCCACACAAACGTTTTCACTTCTTTTGCCGAGATAGTTGCTAGGGGTTCTGCCTCGACCCATTTGGAGAAATAGTCTACTGCTACCACGCAGAATTTCACGCCTCCGGGGGCTGAGGGGAGTGGCCCAATAAGGTCTATACCCCAGACAGCGAAGGGCCAAGGATAGTCTGCCGAGGTTACCATTTCCGAGGGTGCCCTCTGGATGTTCGCATGTCTCTGGCAACTTCCGCATTTTCGGACGAACTGCCTTGCATCCTTTCTCAGGGTAGGCCAGAAGTATCCTTGGTGAAGTATCACCGCCGCAAGGGCATCAGTTCCAATATGTGAACCACACATGCCTTCGTGGACCTCTTCAAGGACCATTTCAGTATCCTCTTCATCCACGCATCTTTGCAGCGGGTTTGCATATCCCTGTCGGTATAACTCTTCGCCAATCAGGAAGAATCGGCCGGAGCGTCTTCGCAATCTTGCAGCGTCGCCGAGGTCTTCGGGTAGCACATTTTCTGCGAGGTATCTCTTTATGGGATCTTTCCATCCTTTTCCCGAGGTCACTATGCTCAGCACTGAGATGCTCGGGTGATCTAGCACCTCGGTGTATGTTTTTGACTTCGCCAAGCAATCTGCCTCAGTGTTATTCCGCCGAGGTACATTTTCGATCCGTACGGCGTCAAACTCTTGGATGAGCTTTGCTACCAGCTCGTGGTATTTTGCCAAGGTTGGGTCCTTCGCCCCATAATCTCCTGCCGTCTGCCGAACTACCAGCTGGGAATCGCTGTGAGCTTTTAAGTTTCTCACGCCAATCCTTCTGGCCAAGCGTAATCCCGCTATGAGGGCTTCATACTCAGCCACATTGTTTGTGACGCTGAAGCTGAACTTGATAGCCTTCATTACCTCCAGGCCTTCGGGTCCTCTGATAACTATTCCAGCTCCCTGGTGTTCGGAACCCGAGGCTCCGTCAACATGCAAGGTCCATTCTGGCTCACCCTCGTTCGGATCTTGGTGGCTGTCCTCAGTGGTGGGTATTTCGGCGATAAAATCTGCCAGTGCTTGGGCCTTTATGGCCTTCCGAGGCTCATATATGATTTCGTGCTCGCCAAGCTCTATGCACCACTTGGAGAGCCTTCCCGAATGATCAACTTTCTTCATAACATCCCGTAGTGGTAGACTACTTCGGACGATGATGGGGTGAGCCTGAAAGTACGGTCGCAGCCTTCTTCCTGCAAGCACCAAGGCGTATATAGCTTTTTGAAGCAAAGGGTACCTGATTTCGGCGCCATGCAGGGACTTGCTGACGTAATAGACTGGCCATTGCTTTGGGCCTTCTTCTTTCACGAGGACCGAGCTTACAGCTTTCTCCGTGACGGCGAGGTACAATACGAGTGGCTCTCCCTCCCGAGGTTGTCGTAGAGTCGGCAGGCTGGCCAGGTAGACTTTGAGTTCTTCCCAGGCCTTTTGGCAATCTTCATCCCAAGGATGATCATTCCTTCTGAGGTCGCCTTCCCTTTTTGCTGCCTTTGTGAGGACTTTGAAGAAAGGTCGGCACCGATCTCCGTACCTGGAAATAAACCTGCTTAGGGAGGTTATTCTTCCGGTGAGCCTTTGCACGTCTTTGACCGTGGCAGGAGTTCGGAATTCAAGCAGAGCCTTAATCTTCTCGGGGTTAGCGTCAATGCCTCTTTCGGATACCATGTACCCAAGGAATTTTCCCGAGGTTACCCCGAAGATGCACTTTTCAGGATTGAGCCGAATCCCAAAGGCTCTGAGCTTTTGGAAGGTTTCCTCTAGATCTGCAACGTGGTAGCCAGGCAGCTTGCTCTTGACTATCATATCATCAACATATACCTCCATGTTTCTCCCCATTTGGTCCTTAAAGACCTTGTTCATCAACCTTTGGTAGGTGGCTCCTGCATTCTTGAGCCCGAAGGGCATCCTGATATAGCAGTATGTTCCTCCCTCGGTGATGAAGGCAGTTTTTTCTTCATCTTCGGGGTCCATCCTTATTTGATGGTAGCCACTGAAGGCGTCTAGGAAACTTAGGAGCCCATATTCCGCAGTTGAATCTACCAGCTGATCTATTGGCGGCAGAGGGTATGAGTCTTTCGGGCAAGCATCGTTCAAATTTCTGAAATCGATGCACATCCGGAGTTTGCTGCTACCTTCTTTTGTGGCGATGACCACGTTGCTTAACCATTCGGGGTACTTCACTTCCCTGATAACTTTGGCTTCCAACAGTCGCTGGACTTCGGTTTTGACAAAGTTGCCCTTATGGGCTGAGATGCTTCGTTTCTTTTGCCGGACAGGCCTTGCTTCCGGGCTTACTTTGAGGCTGTGCTGTATTATGCCAGGGTTCACCCCCGGCATATCTTTTGGCGAGTAGGCAAACAGATCTTTATTTTCCAGCAGAAAGGATACAAGTTTTTCCTTGTCACCTTCGGCCAAGCTCTTCCCTATTCGGGTAGATTGTCCTGGGACAAGATCTACTGCTTCCGTTTCTGCCTTTGCGGGATCTTCTCCTGCACCTTTGCCATTTGTGTTTCTCCTGCGCCTTTGCCTCCACCGTTTGTGTAGAGTTGTTTGCCGGAGCCTTTCGTGCTTTCACAAACACATTTCTTACCTCGGCCTGGTCTATGAAGATCTCTGCATCTCCATCCTTGGTGGCGAATGTGACAGTCAAGTACTTCACATCAGGGCGAATGTGCAGGCTTCCCTGTGTCTGCCTTCCAAGGATGGCGTTGTACGAGGATGGGACATCCATGACGATGAACCTTGCCATTGTAGAGGCGTACAACTCAACTGCTTCGTCTACCGAAGTCCCTTTCATCATCAGTGGGAGGTCGATCCATCCGAGAACAGGCAGTTCGGATGGTCCGACCCCGAAGGTGGGCGAGGTGACTGGCCTGAGTTCGCTGCTGGAGATGCCCAAGTTCGGCAGTAAGTGCGAGAATAGAACGTCCGCATTTGATCCGTCATCAAGTAGCACCCTTTTGACGTCCCAGCTCCCTATCCTTGCCATGATCAGCAGTGGATCATCGTGGGGGAAGACGATGGTGGATCCATTTTTGCGGGCCAGCTTTTTTGCTGGATTTTGATATTCCGTGATAGCAATTTCTCTGACCTTTCGCTTTCTTTCCGAGGATGGGAGCCCCGTGGTGATTGTTTGGATAACCCCTGCCGGAGGTGGAGGGCGCCTTTTTGGACTTCGGTTTCTCCGCCTGTCGGAGTCATAGTCCTCATCTTCAGCCCTTTCTTCCTCCATTTTTCTCCCTTTCGGGGATGGCATCCTCAGGTATTTCCGAAGTTGGCCCTGTTTTATCAGCGACTCTATGTACTTCTTCAGCTGGAAGCAGTCTTCGGTGTCATGACCGTGGTCGTGATGAAACTGGCAGAACTTTTTTGCATTCTTCTTATTATCGGCGGTCATGGCCCGTGGCCGCCGAATCTGCGTCCCTTGCCTTTCCAGCACCATGAGAATGTTGGTCCGTGTAGTGCTCAATGGTGTGAAACTTTTAGGTTTCATTCCCCGCATCCTCCGAGGTCGTCCTGCTTGTTCGGTCGGATGCCGAGCTTGTTGATTGGACTCTTCGGCGCGGTAGTGATCAGACTTCGGCCCAGCCATTCTTAGTTCTTCGGCGGTCATGTGCTGTTCTGCCCTTTGGTAAAATTCTCCGAGGGTCTCCGGTGGGTCCTTTGAGAACTCGTAGAATAGCTGTGAGTCTCGCCGAAGGCCCCGTGTCATGGGAAGAATGCGGATTTCAGGCCGGAAGTCTGGGACGCTCAGAGCTTCCCTATTGAATCTTTCGACATAGTCTCGGATGGTTTCTCCGTTCCTCTGCTCTATGTCGAACATCTGGACAGGCATCTTCGCAGTAGGTCGGCTCCCAATGAATTGCTGCGTGAAGGCCGTGGACAACTCCTGGAACTCAGTAATGGTCCCTGAAGGCAATGAATTGTACCATGCAGTTGCTGGCCCTGTGAGGGTGACTTCGAAGCACTTGCACATGGTAGCGTCGTCAGCACCGTACATTATCATGCTGCGTCTGTACTTCATCAGATGGGCCTGTGGATCAGTACGGCCATCATAAATCTCCAACCGAGGTACTCTGAAGTCACCTGGCATTGCTGCCTCAACAACGGCCTGAATGAATGGGGAGTCATCTTCGCAGCATGTTCCCGAGAGTCTGGCCCAAACGGGTTTTCTGGCCACTTGTTTCTCCACCTTATCTATCTGTGCTAATATCCTCTCCATAAGCACTGTGGCACTAGGCCATTCTTCAGGGAAGCGAGATTGCCGGTGCCTCTTCGGGGAGCGAGTTCGGCACTGAGGGGACAAGGACCTCGCCTCAGGTAGTGAACTTCTTTGCTGCAAGACCCTCGATCGCTCAGACCTCTTCTGCCCCACAGGCTGTTTCCCAAGGGGAGTATTTTCTGTGGACGATTCTTTGCGCGGATCTCTGCTTCCTAAACTGCAATGAGTGGACTTCGGGCTTCTCTCCTGAGGGCGTGCTGGTGAGGGAAGTCTCTAGGCCTGTGCTTGCTGTGGCCATCTTCGGTCGATCTGCTGTGTCATTTCAGACACGACCGAACGCTGAAAGTCTTTCAGAAAGCTCATAGTGATTACTAGAGGGCGGTCTTCCTCGGGCACAGAAGTCTCTGGGAGTGTTTGCTCAGCAGCCGGTTGTGTCTCAGGCGCGGACGGGGACTTTGGGAGCCCCTTGTCCTTAGAATGCCGAGTTTCAATGACGGCGATCTCAGAGCGGGTTCCCATAGACGGCGCCAAATGATGGCGTGGAGCCTCATCGTTTATAGTCATGGTGACTGGTCGAGAGACTTCTGGGAGGAAGAATGCCTGGAGGATGGATCGCCCAAGGGAGTGTGCCTGAAAGCTCAGAAACAAAGCGTTAGGAGGCCCCCGGAGTGTTTTTCCGGGGTGGGAGCCTCCGACACCCAAGTCAGTGGTTGGCTGAGAAAAAGGCTAAGGTAATAGCACACAGGGCTGAAGAGTCTTGCCTGGTAATTTTCTCAGAGTGTGGGAGCAGTGTTTTGCCAACCAACCTCCTGCCAAGTATTAATTCCTGGTATTTATAGGAGTGCCTAGCCCGTTCAGATCGCGACACGTGTTCGGTCGGATGTTCCTGAATTTTTGGGCGTATGAGACAGATAGCTGGTAGCAGGTTGCCTTGAGCCATGTGCTGAGATGGGCCATGATGTGATTCTAATGGCATCCGTGTGTCAGAGCGCCTTTTGAGGTGGCCCGTGACATCTGTGAAAGGACGTGTCAGAGGCTTCCTTAAATGCTTCCATAAATGCTCCTACCGTACTCCCAAGGTCCCTGGGTGAGGTCGTCCTTTGGCACGGACAGAGCCTCTTCGGGAAACCAGCCCTCAGTGCGGGGGTTCCCAGTTTCAGGGAGTTTCGCCTTCGGGGATATCATGTTCGGCTCGCTATGTCTGGTGCCGCTTTTCCGAAGGCAATCTGTTCACAACCTTGGGGGGGCAAGTAGTGTCCTCGGGTTTTCCTGGCGTGCCGGGCTCGAAGCTCTTCGGCTATCTCCCGAGGTGCATGATCACACCTTTTCTTGGGTAGCGCCAGCTTCTTCTGGCCATTCTTGTGGCAGGGAGTTCGGCCAGATAGAGGCGATAGCGTTTGGCTATCACCCCTTATGTCTGTCTCACCTATCCTCGAGAGCTGGCAACCTCTCATGTCTCACCCTTGTTGCTCCACTTTGGAGAAATTAGGGAAGTGGACAACCAAATTTTTTCTTCCCTCCTATGCCGTTACAAGGCTACCTCATCTCAACCATTTTAGTTTTATGAAGCAAAGTGACGAGGTTACCATTTTCTGAGCCCAATTGAAGGCTGGACTTCGATTTCCTCCATTGAGGATGATTTGTGACTTTTGCCTATTTCATGGCATAGCCGTGAATCAGCTTCCTCCCAACTCATATTGTTATTTCAACGCTTTCCTCTGCATGTGTTGGGTTTTTGGAATAGAACCTCATTTCATCCTGTTCATGTAGTACTACAAGCTTTATCCGGTCCCGAAGGGTGGCTTCTATTTCATGCTACCTCGGGGAACTGGGAGCAAAAAATATATGTTCACCTTCGCTACCAAAGATAGCTAGCGAGGGTGGCAAAGGAAGTTCTTCTTCCTGAAAGTGGCGGAGGCTTGGTCGCACGTTCCAACTAAGTGGGCTCGAGGAAAGCTGGAAATGGATGTCGTGGAACCCAAGAAGCTGCTAACTCCTGAGTTGGCAGCGAGGTTTGTGGACTTCGACAATGTATCCGTGCTGTCGCTGACTGGGATGCCGAGGTGCCTCCACGCTCCCTCTACCCCTTCCCCATCAAGTGGAAACTTATGACCGACGAGGTCCTTCGGGAGTTAGGGGTAGTTAAGGAGCACAAGACGGACCTCGCCATGCTAGCTCCTGCTATTGACAGGAAGGAGTCTTGGCTAGTGATGCTCCTTCGAGGGGAGCTCACTTACGAAGCCTTTTTTGAAAGTAAGTTTTCTTCCAAGGTTTTCAATATAAGTATCCGTTTGGACTTACACTGATGTTTTCCTTCTTTTTTAGAGACGGGCGACGAGTCAGCTGCCTACTACAAGTCCCTCTTTCTTGGCCAAGCCGAAAAGGGGGAACAGACAAAGAAGGGTGCCCCAATGAGGCATAAGAATACTGGGTGTGGGCCGTCTTCAGCCAAAAAAGCAAAGAAGGACGCCCTTCCCCCACCGCCGGGGGATGCCGAGGAAGTTGGTGGTGAGCCCGAAGTCTCAGCCATCCTGCCGACCAAGGTGGCCACCAGTGTGGTTTCTCGGAGTACTGCCACCTCGGTAGATATTTTGGGTTCTTTGGCAGCAGACCCTTCTGGTAAGAGCTGAAAGAGCGCCGAAGAAACAGGGGTAAACACATCCCTGCCGAGGTGGAGGAGGTTAGGGACTCCGATGATGACGTTACTGTGGTTGCGCCAGGTTTGTCCTTTAGACATTTCTACTCTTAATCTTTGTTGATACATGACTAAGAGACTTTCATCTTAACGAGACTTGTATTTTAACTTTGCATGAGAACTGGTGCCCTCATCCGGGATGGTGGGCCACACCCGAAGGCAGGCTCTTCGGGACTCCTATGTTCCGAAGGACAAGGTTCCGAGGGCGCCTTTTTGGTCATTCACGGAGGACATGAACTTGTTCTCCAAGGACAGCCAGCAAATGGCTCCCCAAATGGCAAGGGGCGTACTCACCCAGGCTTCCTTCCAAGCGGTTGCCGAAGCGTGCACCAATGAGGACACCCTCGCCTCAAAAATTTCTAAGCATGCTGCCCAGGTAGTTCTTCAGGCCCTTTATTTCTTCTGCCCATTTTTCTAAGTACTCGGCTTTCCTTATGCATATTTGACTAAGTATTTTCTCATTTTTTTGCAGCTTCTGGGGCATAGTGGATACCTCCGAGCTTGGGCAGCAAAGCTATCTTCAGTCCGAGCTTGGGCCGAAGATCGTTTGGAGAAGGCCAAGGTCTTCTGCGCCAACTCTGTTGTCAAAAATGCAGAGTTGAGCCGGATAGCCTAGGAGGAGGTTGGCAATCTTCGGGAGGAATTCTTGAAGAGCCAAGAAGAGCTCTTGAAGGATTTTTCCCAGAAGATGTCCGATCTCGGTGTGATGAAGGTGGTGAGCCTAACTTTGGCCAACGAGGCCTATCAAAAGGGGAAAGAGGAAGACTCTACTCTCCTGGTGAAGGCACTTGCTGACAACGCCGAACTTCGAGCTGAGGTCGAGGCTTTGAAGAAGGAGCTGAAGAAGAAAAAGGTGAAGGCGCTGAAGAAGGAGGTTGCTAACCTTTAGGACGAGGTGGAGGACTTGTCCCTCGAGAAAGACAAGGCCATCCAGGTGACCAAGGTTGCCTTCCAGGACGGCTTCTGTCTGGCTCGCCATCAACTTCTGAAGAAGTACCCAGACCTCGACCTTTCCTTCTTGGCTGCCCTGGACATTCCTGAGGGGCCTCGGTGGACTTGGTTGAAAATCAAGCACCTCAACCTGCCGTCTACCTTTCTTTCGGCGCCAAAGGCGGCGGTTAAAGTCATAGAAGCTGGAGCCTCCCACGACGCCGAGGTCCTTTAGATGTTTTAGGGCCTTTGCCTTCTTTTTCTTTGTAATTTTTCTTCTTGTAACCTTCTCCTTGTAATAAGGTCTTCTTCAATGAAATTTTTCTCCTTTCTAAAATTTGGCTAAGTCTTTGAGCAATAACTTTTATTTCC
The DNA here is from genome assembly GCA_005392925.1 of Aquilaria sinensis. Lineage (NCBI taxonomy): Eukaryota > Viridiplantae > Streptophyta > Magnoliopsida > Malvales > Thymelaeaceae > Aquilaria > Aquilaria sinensis. Next base: position 42,459 of record SMDT01001834.1, read on the forward strand.
CAGTTATCCTGACCACTTTCGGTCAAGGGACTTTGGAAAATACTTTTTGCTTGCTTTGTTAGCCATTTTCGGGAAAACGTTCACTTTTGATGAATTTCCTTGAGCAAAATTCTGGCTTTCTTGCAATGGACTTACTTTTTAAGAATGACGCAATTAATCTTCAGAAGGAACAAGTAAATTTCACGAGCTTCTTGCTTAAGCCTTGTTCGGCGAGAGTTCTTTTGGTGCAGGAAAATTTTTGTACTTTGAAACTTTTTCTAATTTGCATAATTTCTTACCCAAAATTCTAAGTATAGAATTTCTTCAAGGCGTTCGAGTGCCATGTATTTTTCAACTCTCTACCTTCGGAGTCGCCAAGCTTATAAAACTCTATTTCAGACTTCATCGAGGACCAAGTAAGGCCCTTCCCAGTTTGCCTGAAGTACCCCTTGGGACGGCCTTCAGGGTTCAAATTTGGCCTTTCGGAGGGCGAAGTCTTTTTTCCTTATTCCTTTTGGCCTAACGCGCAAGTTTGTGGCTGTGGCCACTCTTTGCTGAAAGGCCTTCCTTCTGAGTTCGGCCACCTCTCTGTGTTCGTCAATTAGGTCGAGCTTAGTTCTCAATCCAAGGTCATTCCCTCCCTCGTCGAACACTTGTACTCTGACCGATGGCTATACTACCTTGATAGGGATGATGGCGTCTGCGCCAAAGACAAGCAAAAAAGGTGTCTCACCCGTGGCCCTTCAGGGTGTTGTCCGATAACTCCATAGCACACTTGGAAGTTCACCTCGCCATTTTCCCTTTGCTTCCCCCAACCTCTTTTTTAGACCCTCTTTTATGGTCATGTTGGATACCTCTACTTGTCCGTTGCTCTAGGGATGAGCTACCAGGGCGAAGTGCATTTTTATTCCGAGGTTAGTGATGAATTCTTGGAATCTTGGAATCCCTTGTCCGTAAACTGGGAACGATTATCGGAGACTATCACCCTCAGTATGCCAAATCTGCATATAATGTTCTTCCAGAAGAATTTTTGTATATCTTTTGCCGAAATCGTGGCTAGGGGTTCTGCTTCGACCCATTTAGTGAAGTAATCCACTACCACTACGCAGAACTTCACCCCTCTAGGTGCTGTTGAGAGTGGTCCGATGAGGTCTATACCCCAAACTGCAAAGGGACAGCGGTAGTCTACCGAAGTTATTAATTCCGAGGGTAGCCTTTGGATACTAGCGTGTCTTTGGCAATTGTCACATTTCTGGACGAACTGCCTTGCGTCCTTTTTTAAGGTGGGCCAGAAGTACCCTTGGCGGAGTATTACTCCCACCAAGGCATCAATTCTGATATGGGAACCACAAGCCCCCTCATGGACTTCTTCGAGCACCATCTTAGCGTCCTATTCGCTACACACCTTTGTTGCAGACTTGCATACCCTTGCCGGTATAATTCTTCCCCAATTAGGAAATATTGTCCTGAACGTCTTCACACTTTTGCCACTTCATAAGGATCCTTGGGAAGCTTTTCGGTTGTAAGATACCTCTTTATAGGATCTTTCCATCCTTTGTCCGAGGTTGCTATGCTTAGTGTCACTATGCTCGGACGGTTCAACACTTCGGTGAACCTTTTTGACTTAGCAAAGCTGTCCACTTCGGCATTGTCTCCGTGAGGTACATTTTCAATATGTACTACATCAAACTCCTGGATGAGCTTTGACACGAACTCATGATATCTTGCCAAAGTCGGATCCTTTGCACTATAGTCCCCTGCCATCTGCCGCACCACTAGCTGGGAATCGCTGTGGGCTTTTAGGTTTCTTACACCGCTCTTTCTGGCCAAGCGTAACCCTACTATGAGAGCTTCATATTCTGCCATATTGTTAGTGACGTTAAACCCAAATTTGATGGATTTCATGACTTCCAAGCCTTCAGGGCCACGAATAATTACCCCAGCTCCCTGATGTTCGGAGCCGAAGGCCCCATCTACAAATAGAATCCATTCTGGCTCACTTTTGCCGAGGTCCAATTGTTCACCTTTGGTAATGGGTACTGCAGCAATGAAGTCTGCTAGGGGTTCGGCTTTTATTGTTTTCCTTGGCTCATAAGTAATATCATACTCGCCGAGCTCTATGCACCACTTGGAAAGCCTCCCCGAATGATCTACTCTCTTCATGACATCCCGAAGAGGTAGATTACTTTGGATAATAATGGGGTGAGCCTAAAGAATGGACGTAGTCACCTGCTTGCTAGCACTAGGGCATAGATAGCTTTCTGTAGTAGCGGATACCTGCCTTCGGCGCCAGGCAAGGACTTGCTCACATAGTACACTGGCCATTGCTCCGCCTCTTCTTCCAATATGAGAACCTAACTTAGTGCTTTTTCGGTAACGACAAGGTATAGTATAAGGGGTTCTCCTTCTCGTGGTTACTGAATAGTGGGTAGGCGAGCTAGATAGACTTTGAGTTCTTCCCAGGCCTTTTGGCAATCCTCGTTCCAAGGATTGTCTCCGAGGTTGCCACCATTTTTTGTAGCCTTGGTAAGGACCTAAAAGAATGCTCAGAAGTGATCCCCATACCTGGAAATGAATCTACTGAGAGACGTTATTCTCCCCGTGAGCCTTTGCACATCCTTTGTTGTAGTAGGAGTTCTTAATTCAAGTAGCGCTTTGAATTTTTCCGGGTTGGCAACGATACTCCTTTCCGATACAATAAACCCGAGGAACTTGCCTGTGCTTACGCCGAAGACGCATTTCTCAGGATTAAGTAGAATTCCGAATGCTCTAAGTTGGTGGAAAGTTTCCTCCAAATCTGCAATATGACTACTGGGCAATTTGCTCTTGACTATCATGTCATTTACGTAGACTTCCATGTTCCTCCTTATTTGGTTGTTGAAGACCTTGTTCATCAGCCTCTGGTAGATGGCTCCTGCATTTTTAAGCCTGAAGGGCATTCTTACGTAGCAATATGTACTGACTTTGGTGATGAAGGCGGTTTTCTCCTCTTCTTCGGGGTCCATCCTAATTTGATGGTAGCCACTGAAGGTGTTAAGGAAGCTTAGGAGTCCATTTTCAGCGGTTGAGTCTACCAGCTGATCTATTGGCGGGAGAGGACACGAATCCTTAGGGCAAGCATCATTTAAGTTTCGAAAGTCGATGCACATTCGGAGCTTGTCGCTCCCTTCTTTTATGGCAATAACCACATTACTTAGCCATTCGGGGTATTTGACCTACTTGATTATGCCCGCATCTATCAAGTGTTGGACTTCAGTTTTAACGAAGTTGTTCTTGTTAGCCGAAAGGCTTCACCTTTTTTGGCGGACAGGCTTTGCCTCTGGGCTCACTTTAAGGCTATGCTGTATTATGCGAGGGTTTACCCCAGGCATGTCTTTTGGCGAGTAGGTAAATAGATCTTTATTCATTAGTAGGAAAGATACAAGTTTTTCCTTGTCACCTTCGGCCAATTTTTTCCCTATTCAGGTATTTCGGCCTGTGACAAGCTCTATCTCTTCCGTTTCTATTTTCTCAGGATCTTCTATTCTTTCTCCTTTTGACTCTTCTGCAGGTAAGACCTTCATTTCTGTAATCTGCGTACAGTTCATCACTGGGGCTTTCCTCGCTTTGACAAACACCTTCCTCACCTCCCCCTGGTCGATGAAGATCTCAGCATCTTCATCCTTGGTGGTGAAGGTGACAGTTAGGTACTTTACATCCGGGCGGATGTGGAGGTTCCCTTGCGTTTGCCTCCCAAGAATGGCGTTGTATGACGAAGGGACATCTATGATGATGAACCTTGTTATTACAGAGGCGAACAGCTCATCTTTGTTGTTCACCGAAGTTCCCCTTAGCATCAAAGGGAGGTCAATCCAGCCAAGGATAGAGAGTTCGGACGATGTTACTCCAAAGGTAGGAGAAGTGACAAACTTGAGGTCACTCCTCGATATACCCAGACTTGGTAGTAGGTGTGAGAATATGATGTCCGCATTTGAGCCATCATCAAGCAGTACTCTCTTGATGTCCCAGCTTCCTATCCTCACCATAACCAGCAGTGGATCATCATGAGGAAATATGATAGTGGACTCATCTTTCCAAACAAGCTTTTTTGATGGATTTCCATATTCCATCACCAAAATCTCCCTGGCCTTTCTTTTCCTTTCTGCCAATGGCAGTCCTATTGTGATCATTTGTATCACTCCCGCCGGGGGTGGCGGACGCCATTTCGGGCTTCGGTTCTGGTGCCTGTCGGAATCATACTCCTCGTCATCTCCTTTTCCCTCCTCTTCTTTTCTTCCCTTCGGGGAAGGCATCCATAGGTAACGTCGGAGTTGACGTTGCTTTATCAGTGCTTCTATGTACTTCCTTAGTTGGAAGCAATCCTCGGTATCATGCCCATGTTCCCGATGGAACTGGCAAAACTTTTTCATGTTCTTTTTGTTGTTCGAGGTCATGGCCTTTGGTCGTTGGATTTGAGTTCCTTGCCTTTCCATCCCCAAGAGTATTTTTGTCCTTGTGGTGTTCAGGGGAGTGAAAGCCAGTGGCTTCCTTCCCTTAAGCTTCCGAGGTCATCCCCCTGGTTCAGCTGGGTAGCGGTTTTGCTGGCTCTGCCCCTCAGTGCGAATGTGATCAAGTTTTGGGCCTCCCATTCTCAGTTCTTCAGCAGTCTCTCTGAACAGCTGGGAGTCTCTCTGAAGTCCTCGTGTCATGGCCAGGATACATATTTCTGGCCTGAAGTTTGGGACACTTAAGGCTTCCCTGTTCAACCTTTCGACATAGTCGCGAATGGTTTCTCCATTTCTCTGCGCTATGTCAAACATTTAGACTGGCATCTTCACCGTTGGCCGGCTTTCGATGAACTACTGCGTGAAGGTAATAGACAACTCTTGGAACTCCATGATGGTTCCAGGAGCTAGTGAGTTCTACCATGCTGTTGCTGGCCCAGCAAGGGTGACCTCAAAACACTTGCACAGGGTGGCATCATCAGCACCGTGCAACACCATGCTGCGCTTGTATTTGGTCAGATGAGCCTAGGGGTCAGTTCGACCATCATAGGTCTCCACCCGAGGTACCCGAAATTCACTCGGCATAGGTGCTTCGACCACTGCTTGGGTGAATGGGGATTCATCTCCATTGAAGGTTTCTGACAACCTAGCCCAGACAGGCTTCCGAGCTACCTACCTTTCCACTCTTTCTAGCCTTTTTCCGATTTTCTCCATGAGGAGTGTGGCACTGGGCTCTTCTTCCTACTACCTATAAGCTTCCGGGAATGGAGACTGGTGTCTCCTTTTTGGGGAGTGACTTCGGTGCCGAGGACATGGCAATTTTTCTTCAAGTGAAGAACTCCTTCGGCAGGGCGTTCTAGGTTGTTTTGGCCCCGTTTCTCTCGTAGGTCGCATCTTGAGCGGTATATTTTCCATTGAGGACTCATCACGTTGATCCCCGCTTCCCGAACTGCGATGAGTTGACTTGGGACTCTTCTCCCGGTGAGGTACTGGTGAAGATGGCCTTCGACCCGGAGTTGGCTGTGGCCATCTTCAGTCTAGCTGCTGAGTCATCTCAGCCATAACGGAGCATTGGAACTTGTACATGAAGCCCAAGGTAATAGTCAGAGGACACTCTTCCTCAGACAAGGAAGTCCCTGCTGCAGTTTTCTCGTTTGCCTGTTGAACCTCCGGCGCGGATGGGGACTTCGGAAGTCCCTTGTGCTTGGAACGCCGAGCTTCAATGATGGTGACCTAGGGGTGGGTTCCCACAGACTGCGCCAAATGATGCCCTGTAACATCTTCCCTGTGTGACATGGTGGGGTCGAGAGGAACTTCCGATGAGGGAGAACGTCTGAAGGGGAGGTTTCCCAGGGGGAGCTGCCTGAAACACTCGGAAAATAGAGGTTAGGAGGTCCCCGGAATCTTTTCCCGGGGAGAAACCTCCAACGCCCAAGTCAGTATTTTGGAGGTGGAGAGAAAGTATTAAGGGCCAAAGGTTCTTTCCTATTACGTTTTCCCGGGAAGGAGAGAGGGAGATCCCCCCCTGCTAAGACCATTTCTCTAATATATATAAGAGGATGTAGCCCGTTCAGATTGTAACACGTGTTTGATCGGATGTGATCTGTACTTCTGGGCGTGGGGGCCTCTAGCCACCTACAGGCCCCTCGAGCCACGGGCTAGGGCAAGCATAGCCCTACATGACAAGACATAGGCGGCGTCAGCGTGTTATAGTGCATATGATGGCGGCGTGTAGTGTGTGCGGGCGACATGTCAGAGGCTCCTTAATTGTTTCTGCCGTACCCCCGAGGTCCCCTTGGTTGAGATCGCCCTTCGGAGCGAGGACCCTTCTCCCGGAGTCGTACCAGTAGTTCGGGGGGTTCCCTAGCTCTGAAGCTCCTCATTTGGGGGATTTTCTCTTCCGAAGGTGGATTGGCCGCCTCTCCGAGGGAGGCGATGAGCTATTTTCCTGAGGTCAGTGCTATCATTCCCAGGGGTGCTGGCTGGCCACCGAAGTCATATGTCCGAGGCGTTAGACTTCCTCCTTTTCGAGGTCGGTACTACCACTCCTTGTGGGTGACGCCAGATTTCCCGAGTGTGATATTTGGCCGAAGTTCACAGGTTAAAGGGGGCGATAGCACTTCGGCTAGCACGGACGTTGCCTAGTTTTTGTGTTACATAGAGTACCTTAGTAAGCCAAGTTATGTTTGCACTTATGTTATGGTTTTGGACTTGTAAATGATGAATGATTATGGGCTTATGTATGGCTTGTTATGAATGTGAAGCATGTTATCTTGTTAACCTCCTTTATACCTATTATGGCCGAATGTACATGTGGACTCAAAAATGAGTTTTAAAAAATCAAATGATACCTTGGGCTTATTGGTTGCCATTCTAAAATAGCTTACTTGATTTGCACACATCCTAAGCAGTTAATTTCATTGAGTGTTGCCTTGCTTGTAATGCAAGTTACCTATTACGGCCTTGCTTGTCTTACAAGTTATTATACTGGGCTATACTTCTGCTGTAAGTAATTAGTTGGATTCTTCTCATAAGCCTCCTAGGCTACCTCCTAGGCTAAATACCTTAAGAAAATAAGAATTAAGGATTAATTACATTGGTTGGCCGAATTGAAAGTTATAAAAACACTCCAGAATAACCTTAGTTGGGTGAATGTAGTACAAAGTGTTGGGCCAGGGCCTGTGTGAGGTGTGACAAGCATGCTCTTGTGCTTTGACTTGGTTTATTAAAACCATAAAAAAATAACTTGGCCATGTAATTTCCTAAAAACTAAGTACAAATAGCCAAAGCATACAAAATCAACATTTGTGTGAGTTTACTACACATAACAACTCGTGAGAACATTCATACATAAAGTAGGCTAATGCCTGATGCCCTGAGACATCTTCGCTGGAAGGCATGGTGACTTCCGGGAGGACTTCCTGTGGAGGAGAGCATCTAGAGTTGAAGTTTCCCAGGGGAATGTGCCTGAAAAGCTTAGAGAAGAGGGTTAGGAGGTCCCCGGAGTGCTTATCCGGGGAGGAGTCTCCGACGCCCAAGTCAATTTCCTGAGAAGGTGAGGGGAAGCACTAGAGTTTTCAGTGGGTTTGCCTGTATTTTCTCAAGAAGGAGGACTCGAACCCTTTTCCAGGGTCTGTTCCCTGGTATTTATAGAGAAGCCTAGCCCGTTCAGATGATGACACGTGTTCGGTCGGATATTCCCTGAGTTTCTGGGCGTAGGGGGCGAGTAGCTGATGACAGGCTCCTTGAGCCTTGAACCGAGACAGGTCGTGACAAGACCTGGACGGCGTCGGCGTGTCAAATCGCCGTTTAAGGTGACATGTAGCGTCTGTGGGCGGCATGTCAGAGGCTCCTTAAATGCTCATGCCGTACTCCCAAGGTCCTCTGGGCGAGGTCGTTCTTTGACACGATCGCCCTTCTTCGGGAGTTATGCTCGTGCTTTGGGGGGGTTCCCTTGTTCGGAGGTTCCACCTTCGGGGAGATTATCTTTTGCTTGTGATAGCTAATCCTCTGTAACCGAAGGCGATCCGTTCGGTCCCCCGAGGGAGTCGGCATCATCCTGGCGTTCTAGCCGAAGTCCCAAGTTCGTGGTGCTTGGCTCCGTTACTTCAGAGGTTGGTGATAGTGTCTCACTCGGGTGACGCCAGGCTTCCTGATCATACTTTCGGCAGGAAGTACGCACTGGGAGAGGAGACGGTCCTTCGGCTATCACAAGGCCCCCTCCAGAAAGTCGAAGTGGGAACTTCGGTTTATCAGCTTTCAAAGGAAGTACCTCGGGGCCTTGGGTATAGCACTCTTACCGAAGGCGCACCTTTTGTCCGAAGACGCGGGTTGTTCAGACATAGCTCATCTTTTGGTGTCTCCCGGGTAACCTACTTCTTTGTTTTTGTAGGTCTGTGAAACGTCGCGTCTCGTAACCAGACGTGTCAGCCTGGAGCGGCGCGCCGTCTGTCAGAAGGCGTTTCCCTCTTTTGGCGCGATGGCTAACACGTGGTAGCTTTTTATTGGCTGGGGGTTGCATCGGTTACAGCAGGCATGCCTTTTTATGCTTAGCAAGCAGTTATGGCAACTCCTTGCCTTCGCGCAGCATTTATGACGCCGTTTCGCTTATCCCCCCTCAGCCTATATATACTCTTGTTCCTTCATAACCCCTTTTGCTTCTCCTTTTGCTCTCCTCTGTCTTTCAAGTGCTCCTGCCTTCTTTCTTGTTTTTTGCGACGGTGCTGTTTAACGGTGTTTTTCCGGCCACCTTTCACGACGGCGTTTTCAAATCTAGATTTTGGCAAATCATTTGGTGGGTTTTTGATCTCCAGAGTCTTCTGATTTTTACTTTTTCAAGCTTTTCCAAACTTGTTTTTTGCCTTTTTCCGAACTCTTTTTTTAGCCAATCATGCCTATCCCCGAGAGCTGGCAGCCTCTTTTTTCTCACCCTTGTTGCACCACTCCTGCAAAGCTAGAGAAATGGAAGAAAAAGTCCTTCCTTCCCTCCTATGTCACTACGAGGTTGCCACGTTCTGACCAATTTAGTTTTTCAAACCGTAGTGACGAGGTTACCATTTTCCGAGCCCAGCTGAAGGCTGGACTTCGGTACCCTCCGCCGAAGATGGTTTGCGAGTTTTGCCATTTCCATGGCATTGCCGTGAACCAACTTCCACCGAACTCGTAGTGCTACTTCAACGCCTTTCTTTGTATGTGTGGCGTTTTCAAAATAGAACCCCACTTCATTCTTTTTCTGCAGTACTATAAGCTCTTCGTGGTCTCGAAGGGTGACTTCTACTTTATGCTACCTCGAGGATCAGGGAGCAAAAAATATAAGTTCACCTTTGCTAACAAGGATAGCTGGCGAGGGTGGCAACAAAAGTTCTTTTTTCTGAAGAAGGAGGAGGCCTGGTCGCATGTTCTGACCAAATGGGCTCGGGGAAGGCTGGAGATGGACGTCGTTGACCCGAGGATACTGCTAACTCCCGAGTTGGCACCTATCTTCACGGACTTCGACAGACAGATCCGAGCTGTCTCCGACTGGGATTTCGAGGTCCCTTCGCGCCCTCTTTACCCTTTTCCCATTAACTGGAAGTTGATGACCGAAGAGGTCCTTCGGGAGCTAAAGGTGGTAAAGGAGCACAAGACGGACCTCGGGATGCCGGCTCCTGCCATTGCCGGGAAAGACTCCTGGCTAGTGAAGCTTCTTCGGAAAGAAGAGTCTTACGAAAGTTTTTATGAAAGTAAGTTATCTCCAAACTCTTTTTCTATATTTTTCACCCTGGACTCACACAGATGTCTTTTTTCCTTTTCAGAGATGGGCGACGACACCGCTGGCTTTTACAAATCGCTTTTCCTCGAGCAATCCGAGAAAGGTGAGCAGACGAAGAACGCCGTCTCCCAAAGATGGAAGACGTCTGGTGCTGGGCCATCTGTGGCAAAACGGGCGAAGAAGGATGCGCCCCCTCCTTTCCCAGAAGTTTTCGAGGAGGTGGGCGAAGAGTCCGAGGCTACTGCTGCTCCGCCGGCCGAGGTCGTTGCTGACCTCACTGCCCAGAGTCCCACTCCTTCGGCGACCCTTCTGGGTGCTTTGGTAAAGGCCCCTTCTGCCGAAGAGCGACGTAAAAGCAAGGGCAAGGGGATTTCTACCGAGGAGGCTCGGGCTTCCGACGACGACGTCGCCAAGGTGCCAGCAGGTTTGTTTTTCTATCAGACTGTGGTGCCTTCTTTTTTTAGGGTTTTCAGATTTTCTTGCCTTGACCAATTTTTTTGTTTTTGTCATGCAGGGGAGATATCATCTCCGGGTTGGGTGGCCGAGCACGCCCGAAAGCGGGCCCTTTCGGGATGCCCGTATCCCGAAAGGGAAGGTCCAGAAGGAGCCTTTCTGGACGTTTACGGAGGACATGAATTTGTACTCCAGAGACTGCCAGCAAATGGCTAAGGAGATTAAAAAGGGGGTGCTTACTGAGGCCTCCTTCAAGGCTCACCCTAATGATGACTCCCTTGCCGCGAAGGTCTCTGAGCACGCTGCCCAGGTACGCATCTCGCCTTTGTGTTTTTTCTTTTGATTTCCTCTAAATGTCTGCCTCTTCTTCTTTGCCTTACTAACTTTGTCTTTTTTTCTCTGCAGCTGCTGGGGTATGCTGGTTTGCTTAGAGTTCGGGTGGCGAGGTAGGCACTGTTCCAAGCCTCGGCTGTAGGCACCATCGACCAATATAAGGCCCAGTGCTAGGAACTGGCCACACAGAACTCGCAGCTGGCTCAAGCTGCAGAAAAGGAGGTTGCTGCTGTTCGGGAGGAGTTCCTGAAAGGAAAGGAAGAACTTTTGAAGGACTCCTCCCAGAAGATTTCTAACCTCGGCTCCCAGGTGGCGGAGCTGATTTCGGCGAATGAGGCAGTTCAAAAGGAGAAGTCGGAATCTAAGGCTTTCCTGGCGAAGGTGCTTGAAGAGAAAGCCGCGCTTCAAGCCGAGGTCGAGTCTTTGAAGAACGAGCAGGAGAAGAAGAAGGTGAAGGCACTGAAGAAGAAGGTTGCGGATCTGAAGGGGGACCTTGAAGACCTCGGTGTCGAGAAGGACAAATCCGACCAGATGACCAAAGTTGGTTTTCAGGACGGGTTTTGCCTTGCTCAGCATCAAGTTCTTCAAAGGTTCCCAGACTTGGACCTTTCTTTTTTGGAGGCTCTGAACATTCCCGAGGGGCCTCGGTGGTCTTGGTCCAAGATTGAGCATCTGAACCTGCCCCCTTCGCTTACGGCGCAGAAGGTTGTGGAGAAGGACGCAGGAGCTGGTGGCTCCCGGGACGCCGAGAATCCTTAGTTTGTTCTAGGGCCCCTTGCCTTTTTTCCTTTTCTTTTGTACTTCTTCTTCTGGCAATCTTCCTTCTTTGTAAGCAAATTTATCTTAATAAAAGACTTTTTTAGAAACTTTGGCTAAGTATCTTTGCGAGATTTTTCGTTTCCCTTTGTCCCGAACTCATTCGCTCAAGAGACTTCGGAAAACTTTGCCTGCGCTTAGCATGGTGACCTTCTTCACGAAATCTTGACTTGTACAATTTATGCCCAAGAATTTTGGCTAAGTCCTTTGCGAGATTTTTCATTTCCTTTTGTCCCGAACTCATTCGCTCAAGAGACTTCGGAAAACTTTATTTGGTCGGCCACTTTTACGGAATTTTGCACCTCTTATGCTTGCGCTTTTTTTGGCGAAGAAACTTTCGTACTTAGAGAATTTTTGTAACTTGTACAGCACAATCTTCTTCACCGAGATCCTAAGTATAGAATTTTGTCAAAGAGTCCGAATGCCACGTATTTTTTAATTCTATACCTTCGGAATCGCCGAGCTTGTACACCCCTTTTCGTACTTTGGCAAGGATCAGATAGGGACCTTCCCAGTTCGCGTGAAATACCCCGTGGGATGGCCTATGAGGTGCAAACTCAGCCTTTCGGAGAACGAGGTCTCCTTTCTTTATTCCTTTTGGCCTAGCACGCAAGTTTATAGCCGTGGCCACTCTCTGCTGAAAAGCTTTTCTTCTCAGCTCCGCTATTTCTTTGTGTTCGCCGACGAGGTCGAGCTTGGTTCTTAGGCAGAGGTCATTTCTATTTTCATCAAAAACTTGTACTCGGATTGATGGTTGTACTACCTCGACTGGGATGATGGCCTCTGTACTGAAAATGAGTGAAAAAGGCGTTTCCCCTGTTGCTCTTTGGGGCGTTGTTCGGTAGCTCCATAGTACACTTTGGAGCTCTCCTGGCCATTTCCCTTTTGCTTCCCCCAGCCTCTCTTTCAGACCATCTTTTATGGTCCTGCTAGATACTTCTACCTGCCCATTGCTTTGGGGGTGAGCTACTGGGGCGAAGTGCATTTTTGTTCTGAGGTCATTGATAAATTCCTGGAACCCTTTGTCTATAAACTGGGATCCATTATCAGCTACTAGTACCCTTGGTATGCCGAATCTGCATACGATGTTCTTCCATACGAACTTCTGCACTTCTTTTTTCGAGATAGTAGCCAATGGTTCCGCTTCGACCCGTTTGGAGAAATAGTCTACTGCTACTACACAGAATTTCACGCCTCCAGGCGCTGCTGGGAGTGGTCCTATGAGGTCTATGCCCCAGACTGCGAAGGGCCAGGGGTAGTCAGCCGAAGTCACCATTTTCGAGGGTGTCCTCTGGATCTTTGCGTGTTTTTGGCAGTTACCACATTTTCGGACGAACTGCCTAGCGTCCTTTCTCAGGGTAGGCCAAAAGTATCCTTGGCGTAGTATTACTGCCGCCAGGGTGTCGGTTCCAATGTGTGAACCACAAGCCCCTTCGTGGACTTCTTCGAGGATCATTTCAGTATCCTCTTTGCCAACACACCTCTGCAAAGGACTTGCATATCCCTGCCGATACAGTTCTTCACCTATTAGGAAGAATCGCCCAGAGCATCTTTGCACTTTTGCAGCCTCGATGAGGTCTTCGGGGAGCGCGTTGTTCGCAAGATACCTTTTTATCGGGTCTTTCCAGCCTTTTTCCGAAGTTACTATGGTCAGTACTTCAATGCTCGGGCGGCTTACTACCTCGGTGTATGTTTTTGACTTCGACAAGCAGTCTGCTTCGGCGTTATACCGTCGAGGTACGTTTTCGATCTGTATGGTGTTAAACTCTCGAATGAGCTTTGTCACAAGTTCGTGATATTTTGCCAAGATTGGGTCCTTCGCCCCATAGTCTCCTGCCATTTGCCGAACTACTAGCTGGGAATCGCTGTGGGCTTTCAAATTTCGCACGCCAATTCTTCTGGCTAGGCGTAGTCCTGCTATGAGGGCTTCATATTCAGCCACATTGTTGGTGACGTTAAAGCCGAACTTAATAGCCTTCATTACTTCAAGGCCTTCGGGACCTCTGATAATTACCCCGGCTCCCTAGTGTTCAGACCCCGAGGCTCCGTCGACGTACAAAGTCCATTCTGGCTCACCTTCGCTTGGATCTGGATGGCTATCTTCGATGGTGGGTACTTCAGCAATGAAGTCTGCCAGAGCATGAGCTTTTATGGCCTTTCGAGGTTCATAAGTGATGTCGTGTTCGCCAAGCTCTATGCACCATTTGGAAAGCCTTCCCGAATGATCAACTTTTCTCATGACATCGCGCAGAGGTAGACTGCTTCGGACGATGATAGGGTGAGCCTGAAAATATGGTCGCAGCCTTCTTCCTGCTAGCACCAAGGCATATATAGCTTTTTGCAACAGAGGGTACCTGACTTCGGCGCCATGCAGGGACTTGCTTACGTAGTAGACTGGCCATTGCTTCGCCCCCTCTTCTTTCACAAGGACCGAGCTTACGGCTTTTTCTGTGACGGCGAGGTATAACACGAGGGGCTCTCCCTCGCGAGGTTGCCGCAAAGTGGGCAGACCGGCTAAGTAGATTTTGAGTTCCTCCCAGGCCTTTTGGCAGTCTTCACCCCAAGGATGGTCATTACTCCCGAGGTTGTCCTCCTTTTTTGCTGCCTTAGTGAGGACTTTGAAGAATGGTCGACACCGGTCTCCATATCTGGAAATAAACCTGCTGAGGGAGGTTATCCTTCCGGTGAGCCTCTGCACATCTTTTATTGTGGCAGGAGTTCGGAACTCGAGTAGAGCCTTAATTTTTTCTGGGTTGGCATCAATGCCTCTTTCTGATACCATGTACCCAAGGAACTTTCCCGAGGTCACTCCGAAGATGCACTTTTCGGGATTAAGGCGGATCCCGAAGGTTCTGAGCTGGTGGAAAGTTTCCTTTAGATCTGCGACGTGGTCGCCAGGCAGTTTGCTTTTGACTATCATGTCGTCCACATATACTTCCATGTTTCTCCCTATTTGGTCGCTGAAGACCTTGCTCATCAACCTCTGGTAGGTGGCTCCTGCGTTTTTGAGCCCGAAGGGCATCCTGATGTAGCAGTATGTTCCTCCCTCGGTGATGAAGGCGGTTTTTTCTTCATCTTCAGGGTCCATCCTTATTTGATGATACCCACTGAAGGCGTCTAAAAAAGTTAGGAGCCCGTATTCGGCAGTTGAGTCTACCAATTGGTCTATCGGTGGGAGAGGGTATGAATCTTTCGGGCAAGCATCGTTCAAGTTTCTGAAGTCGATGCACATCCGGAGTTTGCCGCTTCCTTCTTTTGTGGCAACTACCACATTGCTTAACCATTCAGGGTACTTGACCTCCCTGATGACATCGGCTTCTAACAGTCGTTGGACTTCGGTTTTGACAAAGTTACTTTTATGAACTGAGATGCCTCGCTTCTTTTGCCGGACAGGCTTTGCTTCTGGACTTACTTTGAGGCTATGTTGAATTATGTCAGGGTTTACCCCTGGCATGTCTTTCGGCGAGTAGGCAAACAGATCTTTATTTGTCAGTAGAAAAGATACAAGTTTTTCCTTGTCACCTTCGGCCAAGTTTTTCCCTATTCGGGTATTTTGGCCTGGGACAAGTTCTACTTCTTCCATTTCCGCCTTCGCGGGATTCTCTGCCTCGCCCTTTTTTGGCACTTTTGCTTCCACAGCTTGCGCGAAGTTGTTTGTTGGAGCCTTTCGTGTTTTGACGAACACCTTCCTTACTTCGCCTTGATCTATGAAGATTTCCGCATCTCCATCCTTGGCGGCGAAAGTGACGGTTAAGTACTTGACATCAGGGCAAATGTGCAGGTTTCCCTGTGTCTGTCTTCCAAGGATGGCGTTGTACGATGAAGGGACATCCATAACGATGAACCTTGCCATTGTGGAGGCGTACAACTCTGCTGTCCCAATCACCGAAGTCCCTTTCAGCATCAAAGGGAGATCGATCCATCCGAGGACGGGCAGTTCGGACGGACCTACCCCGAAGGTAGGCGAGGTGACGGGCTTGAGGTTGCTGCTAGATACACCCAACCTCGGCAGCAAGTGTGAAAACAGGACGTCGGCATTTGATCCGTCGTCAAGCAGCACTCTCTTGACGTCCCAGTTTCCTATTCTCGCCATGATCAATAATGGGTCGTCATGGGGAAAAATGACGGTGGAACCATCCTTTCGGGCCAGCTTTTTTGTTGGACTTTGATACTCCATGACTGCTATTTCTCTGGCCTTCCTCTTTCTTTCCGAGGATGGCAGTCCCGTCGTAATTGTTTGTATGATTCCCGCTGGAGGTGGGGGGCGCCTTTTCGGACTTCGGTTTCTCTGCCTGTCGGAGTCATAGTCCTCATCTTCTGCCTTCCCTTCCTCCTCTTTTCTCCCTTTCGGGGAAGGCATGCGCAGATAACGCCGAAGTTGGCCCTGTTTTATCAGCGACTCTATATACTTTTTCAATTGGAAGCAGTCTTCGGTGTCGTGGCCGTGGTCGCGATGAAACTGGCAGAACTTCTTCATATTCTTTCTGTTGTCGGCGGTCATGGCCCGTGGCCGCTGAACCTGAGTTCCCTGCCTTTCCATTGTCATGAGGATGTTGGTCCTTGTGGTGTTCAGGGGTGTGAAAATGGGGAGTTTCCTTCCTCTCGTTCTCCGAGGTCGGCCTGCCTGTTCGGTGGGATACCGGGTTTGCTGGTTGGACCCTTCGGCCCGGGTGTGATCGGACTTCGGTCCGCCCATTCTCAGTTCTTCGGCTGTCATGTGCTGTTCGGCCCTTCGGTAAAATTTGCCCAGCGTGTCCGGGGGGTCCTTGGAGAATTCGTAAAACAGCTGTGAGTCCCTCCGAAGGCCCCGTGTCATCGCGAGGATGCGTACTTCGGGCCGAAAGTCTGGGACACTCAAGGCCTCTCTGTTAAATCTCTCGACATAGTCGCGGATGGTCTCTCCAATTCTTTGCGCTATGTCGAACATCTGAACCGGCATCTTCGCCGTTGGCCGACTTCCGATAAACTGCTGCGTGAAGGCTGTGGATAACTCCTGGAACTCTGTGATGGTTCCTGGGGCCAATGAATTATACCAGGCTGTTGCTGGCCCAGTGAGAGTGACCTCGAAACATTTGCACAAGGTAGCGTCGTCGGCACCGTGCATCATCATGCTGCATCTGTACTTGGTCAGATGGGCCTGTGGATCAGTACGGCCATCATAAGTTTCCAGCCGAGGTACTCTGAAGTCACCTGGCATGGCTGCCTCAACTACATCTTGGGTGAATGGGGACTCATCCCCACAAAAGGTTCCAGACAGCCTAGCCCAGACGGGTTTGCGGGCCACCTGTTTCTCCACTCTGTCCAACCTCGCCAATATCTTCTCCATAAGGATCGTGGTGCTAGGTTCTTCTTCTGGGAGGGGAGATTGTCGGTGCCTCTTCGGAGAGTGAGTTCGGCGCTGAGGGGATGGGGACCTCGCCTCAGGTGACTGGCTCCTCCTGTGTGTGATTTTGGGTCGTCTTGACCCTGCTTGTCCCGTGAGCCGTGCCCCGAGGGGCATGTTTTCCATTGAAGACTCCTCTCGTGGGTCTCCGCATCGCGAACTACAATGGGTTGGTTTGGGACTTTTTTCCCGAGGGTGTGCTGGCGAAGGAGGCCTTTGGGCTTGAGCTTGTTGCGGCCACCTTCGGTCTATCTGTTGTGTCATTTCAGCCACAACAGAATGTTGAAGGTCGCGCAGAAAGCTCATGGTTATGACCAGAGGACGCTCTTCCTCAGGCGTGGAAGTCCCTAGGAGGGCTTGCTCAGTGGCCGGTTGGACTTCAGGCGCGGACGGGGACCTATGGAGTCCCTTGTCCTTACAATGCCGAGTCTCAACGACGGCGACCCGAGGATGGATTCCCATAGACGGCGCCAAATGATGCCCTGAGACATCTTCGCTGGAAGGCATGGTGACTTCCGGGAGGACTTCCTGTGAGGGAGAGCGTCTGGAGTTGAGGTTTCCCAGGGAAGTGTGCCTGAAAGGCTCAGAGAAGAGGGTTAGGAGGTCCTCGGGGTGCTTTTCTGGGGAGGAGCCTCCGACGCCCAAGTCAGTTTCCTGAGAAGGTAAGGGGGAAGAACTAGAGTTTTTAGTGGGCTTGCCTGTATTTTCTCGAGGAAGAGGAGTTGAACCCCTTGCCAGGGTCTGTTCCCTGGTATTTATAGAGAAGCCCAGCCCGTTCAGATGACGACACGTGTTCGGTCGGATGTTCTCTGAGTTTCTGGGCGTAGGGGGCGAGTAGCCGGCAACAGGCTCCTTGAGCCTTGAACCGAGACAGATCGTGACAAGACCTGGACGGCGTCGGTGTGTCAAATCGCCGTTTGAGGTGACATGTAGCATCTGTGGGCGGCATGTCAGAGGCTCCTTAAATGCTCATGCCGTACTTCCGAGGTCCTCTGGACGAGGTCGTTCTTTGACACGGCCGCCCTTCTTCGGGAGTTATGCTCGTGCTTTTTGGGGGGTTCCCTTGTTCGGAGGTTCCACCTTCGGGGAGATTCCTTCCTGTTTGTGATAGCTCATCCGAAGGTGATCCGTTCGGTCCCCCGAGGGAGCCGGCACCATCTTTGCGATCCCTGGCATTCTTGCCGAACTTCCAAGTTCGGGGTGCTTGGCTTCATTCCTTCCGAGGTCAGCGATGATGTCTCTTTCGGGTGACGCCAGGCTTCCTGATCATACTTTCAGTCGGAAGTACGCACTGGGAGAGGAGACAGTCCTTCGACTATCAAACACTTCGGTAAACCTTTTTGATTTGGCCAAGCTGTCCGCTTCAGTATTGTTTCGGCGAGGTGCATTTTCAATATGTACGGCGTTGAATTCCCGGATGAGTTTTGATACGCACTCATGATATTTTTCCAAAGTTGGGTCTTTGGCGCTATAGTCTCCTGCCATTTGCTGCACCACTACCTAGGAATCACTGTGGGTTTTGGGTTTCTCACACCAATCTTTCTGGCCAGGCTTAACCCTGCTACGAGAGCTTCATATTCTGCCATATTGTTGATGACATTAAACCCAAATTTGATGGATTTCATGACTTCCAGGCCTTCGGTGCCACGAATGATTACCCCAGCTCCCTAGTGCTCGGAGCCGGAGGCCCCATCTATAAACAGAGTCCATTCTGGGTCACTTTGGTCGAGGTCCAATAGTTCTCCTTCGGCAACAAGTACCTCAGCAATAAAGTCTGCTAGAGCTTGGGCTTTAATTGCTTTTATTGGCTCATAAGTAATATCATACTCGCCGAGCTCTATGAACCACTTGGAAAGTCTTCCCAAATGATCTACTCTCTTCATGACATCCTGAAGAGGTAGGTTACTTTGGATAATAATGGTGTGAGCCTGAAAGTACGGATGTAGTCTCTTGCTTGCTAGCACCAGGGCATAGATAGCTTTTTATAGCAGGGGATACCTGACCTCGGCACTATGCAGGGACTTGCTCACATAGTAAACTGGCCATTGCTCCGCCCCCTCTTCCTTCTCGAGAACCGAACTCAGCGCTTTTTCAGTAACGGTGAGGTATAACACAAGAGGTTCCCCTTCTCATGGTTGCCGAAGAGTGGGTAGGCGTGCTAGATAGAGTTTGAGCTCTTCATAGGCCGTTTGGCAATCCTTGTTCCAAGGATGGTCATCGCCTCCAAAGTTGCCAACAATTTTTTCTGCCTTGGTAAGGACTTTAAAGAATGCTCGGCAGCGATCCCTATACCTGGAAATGAATTTGCTAAGGGACGTTATCCTCCCTGTGAGCCTTTGCACATCCTTTGTTGTGACAGGAGTTCAGAATTCGAGTAGCGCCTTGATTTTTTCCGGGTTGGCATCGATACCTTTTTTCGATACCATAAACCCGAGGAACTTGCCTAAGCTTACGCCGAAGATGCATTTTTCCGGATTGAGGTAAATTCCGAATGCTCTAAGTTGGTGGAAGGTTTCCTCCAAATCTGTGATATGACTGCCAGGCAACTTGCTTTTGACTATCATGTCATCAACATAGACTTCTATGTTTCTCCCTATTTGGTCTCTGAAGACCTTGTTCATCAGCCTCTGGTAGGTGGCCCCTGCATTTTTAAGCCCGAAGGGCATTCTGACATAGCAATACGTACCGAATTCGGTGATGAAGGCGGTTTTTTCCTCATCTTCGGGGTCCATTCTGATTTGATAATACCCACTGAAGGCGTCGAGGAAGCTTAGGAGATCGTACTTAGTAGTCGAGTCTACCAACTGGTCTATTGGTGGGAGAGGGTACGAATCTTTGGGGCAAGCATCATTTAAGTTTTGAAAGTCGATGCACATTCGGAGCTTTGTCGCTTCCTTCTTTTGTGGCGATAACCACATTACTTAGCCATTCGGGGTACTTGACCTCCTTGATTACGTCCACCTCTATCAAATGTTGGACTTTGGTTTTGACGAAGTTGTTTTTGTGTACCGAGAGGCTTCACTTTTTTTGGCGAACAGGCCTTGCCTCTGGGCTCACTTTAAGGCTATGCTGTATTATGCAGGGGTCTACCCTAGTCATGTCTCTCGGCGAGTAGGCAAACAGATCTTTATTCATCAGTAGGAAAAATACAAGTTTTTCCTTGTCACCTTCGGCCAATTTTTTTCCTATCTGGGTATTTCGGCTTGGGATAAGCTCTATTTCTTCCATTTCTATTTTCTCAAGATTTTCTGTTCCTTTCAACTCTTCTGCGGGCAAGTCCTTCATTTTGGTAGTCTGCGCGCAGTTCATCACTGGGGCTTTCCTTGCCTTGACGAACACTTTCCTCACCTCCCTCTAGTCGATGAAGATCTCAGCGTCTCCATCCTTGGTGCAGAAGGTGATAATCAGGTACTTCACATCCGGGCGAATGTGGAGGTTCCCTTGCGTTTGCCTTCCCATAATGGCGTTGTATGAGGAAGGGACATCTATGACGATGAACCTTGTGATTATGGAAGAAAACAGCTCATCCTTGTTGTTCACCGAAGTTCCCCTTAGCATTAAGGGGAGATCAATCCAGCTGAGGACGGGGAGTTCAGATGGTCCTACTCCAAAGGTAGGAGAAGTGACAAACTTGAGGTCGCTCTTCGAGATACCCAGACTCGGTAGCAGGTGTAAGAATAGGACGTCGGCGTTTGAATTATCATCAAGCAATACTCTCTTGACGTCCTAGCTGCCTATCCTTGCCATAACCAGCAGTGGATCATCATGGGGAAATATGACGGTGGACCCATCTATCTGAACCAGCTTTTTTGATGGATTCCCATGTTCCATTACTGAAATCTCCCTAGCCTTTCTCTTTCTTTCAGCCGGTGGCAGTCCTGTTGTGATCATTTGTATCACTCTTGCCGGGGGTGGCAGGTGCCTTTTCGGACTTCGGTTCCATCGTATGTTGGAGTCATATTCCTCATCATCTCTTTTCCCCTCATCTTCTCTTCTCCCCATCGGGGAAGGCATCCGCAGGTAACGTCGGAGTTGACCTTGCTTTATCAGGGATTCAATGTACTTCCTTAGTTGAAAGCAATCCTTGGTGTCATGCCCGTGGTCTTGATGGAACTGGCAGAACTTATTCATATTCTTTTTGTTATCCGAGGTCATGGCCTTTGGTCGCTGGATCTGAGCTCCTTGCCTTTCCATTACCATAAGGATGTTCATCCTTGAGGTGTTGAGAGGGGTGAAAGCCAGTGGCTTCCTTCCCCTAACCTTCCTAGGTCGTCCTCTTGACTCGGTCGAGTAGCGAGGTTGCTGGCTCGGCCCCTCGGTGCGAATGTGGTCGAGTTTCGGTCATCCCATTCTTAGTTCTTCAGCAGTCATGTGCTGCTCGGCTCTTCAGTAAAATTCGCCAAACGTGTCGGGAGGGTCTTTGGAGAACTTATAGAACAACTGACAGTCTCTCTGAAGTCCTCGTGTCATGGCGAGGATATGTATTTCTAGCCTGAAGTCTGGAACACTTAAGGCCTCCCTGTTGAACCTTTTGACATAGTCGCGAATGGTTTCCCCATTTTTCTGTGCTATGTCGAACATTTGGATGGGCATCTTCGTCGTTGGCCGGTGCCCAATAAACTACTACGTGAAGGCAGTAGGCAACTCTTGGAACTCCATGATGGCTCTAAGAGCCAATGAGTTGTACCACGTCATTGCCAATCCGGCGAGGGTGACCTCAAAACATTTGCACAAGATGGCATCATCAGCGCCGTGCAACACCATGCTGCGTTTATCTTTGGTCAGATGGGCCTGAGGATCAGTTCGGCCATCGTAGGTCTCCAACCGAGGTACCCGAAAGTCGCTCGGCATGGGTGCTTCGACCACCGCTCAAGCGAACGGCAATTCGTCCCCGTTGAAAGTTTCTGACAACCAAGCCCAGACGGGCTTTCGAGCTACCTGCCTCTCCACTCTTTCTAGCCTTTTTAAGATTTTCTCCATGAGGAGTGCGGCGCTGGGCTCTTCTTCCTGCTGTCTATAGGTCTCCGGGAATGGAGACTGACGTCTCTTCTTTGGGGAGTGACTTCAGTGTCAAGGAGATGGTGACTTCTCTTCAGGTGAAGAGCTCCTTCGACGGGGAGTGTAGGTCGTTTTGACCCTATTTCTCCCGCAGGTCACGTCCCAAGGCGTATGTTTTCCGTTGAGGACTCATCTCGTTGGTCTTCGCTTCCCGAACTCCGGTGAGCTGACTTGGGACTCTTCTCCCGATGAGGTGCTGGTGAGGAGGGCCTTTGACCAGGAGTTGGCTGCGGCCATCTTTGGTCTAACTGCTACATTATTTCGGCCACAACAGAGTGTTGGAACCCACACAGGAAGCCCATGGTAATAGTTAGAGGACGTTCATCCTCCAGTAGAGAAGTCCCTACTGCAATTTGCTCGGTTGCCGGCTGAAGCTCTGGCATGGATGAGGACTTCGGAAGTCCCTTGTCCTTAGAACGCTGGGTTTCAACGACGGCGACCTGGGAGTGGGTTCACACAGACGGTACCAAATGATGCCCTTCAGCATCTTCGATACGTGACATGGCAGAATTGAGAGGGACTTCTGTTGAGGGAGAATGTCCAAAGTGAAGATTTCCCATGAGAAAGCTGCCTGAAATACTCAGAAGAGAGGGGTTAGGAGTTCCCCAGAGTGTTTTTCCGGGGAGGCGCCTCTGACCCCCAAGTCAGTGCCATGGGGTAGGAGAGGGAGTACTAAGGGCCAAAGATTCTTGCCTGTAACATTTTCTCTAGAATGAGGAGGAGAGGACCCCCCTCTGAGGCCATTTCCTCAGTATATAAAGGAGGGTGTGACCCGTTCAGATTGTGACACGTGTTTGGTCAGATGGAATATACACTTTTTAGGCGTGGGGACCTCTAGCCGTTTGCAAGCTCCTCGGGCCAAGGGCTAGGGCCGGAATAGCCCTACATGATAAGACTTATGCGGCGTCAGCGTGTCAGAGCGCATATGAGGGCGGCGTGTTGCATATGAGGGTGACATGTCGGTGGCTCATTAATTGCTTCTGCCGTACTCCCAAGGTCTTTTAGGTCGAGGTCATCCTTTGGAATAAGGACCCCTCTCCGAAGTCATCTCAGTAGTTTGGGAGTTCCCTTAGCGCTAGGGTTCCTCATTTGGGGGGATTTTCTCCTGCTGAACGCGGCTACCCTTCTCCCCAAAGCTAGTTCAGTGGTCTTCTCGAGGGAGCGACACGCCACTTTCCAGAGGCTTGTGCTGTCGCTCCCAGGGGTGTCGTTGGACTGCCGGGATTGTGTGTTCAGGGTGTCAGTCACCTCTGTTCCGAGGTTGGTGTTCGACCGATGCTCATCAGCTGAGAGGGTGATGGTACTTCAGCTATCAGTATATTAATGAAATAATGAGATTACATCACATCCTAGATGATATAGTTTTAGATAGAGAACTAAGATTTGTGTCCATATTCTGGAAATCACTACATCAGGCATTGGGTACTCAACCGATACTAAGTTTAGCTTACCACCCCCAAATTGATAGACAACCCGAAAGAACCAGACAAATTCTAAAAGATATGTTAAGGTGCTATGTAATGGACTTTAAAGTAGAATGGGATTAACTCCTACCCCTAATAGAATTCTCTTACAACAACAATTACCACTCAATGATAAAAATGGCACCATGTGAAGCTTTGTGTGGAAAGAGGTGTGTTACTCCTTATGGTTGGCATGATTTTCAGGATACAACTCAAAGAGAACCAGAACTGATTCGAGATACCACTGATATGGTTAAAATGATCCAAGAAAGGATCAAGGCTACCAATGCAAGAGAGCAAGCCTATGCCAACCAAAGAAGGAGAAGGGAATTGGAGTTCCAAGTGGGAGACTATGTGTGGATCAAAATTTCTCCTATAAAATGAAGTATGAGATTTGGGAAGAAAGGAAAACTAGCCCCTAAATATATTGTACCATTTCCAATAGTGGCTAAAGTTGGTAATGTGGCATAGAAGCTGGAGTTACCTCCAAAATTAGGTCATATACATGATACTTTTTATGTCAGCATGCTTAAGAAATACTTATCTAACCTACAAGAAGCCATACCAACTTCTGATGTTTCAGCAACTTCTAACCTTTCTAATGAGGAAAAATTAGTGACAGTTCTAAGGATGTGAAAAAGTTAAGGAGTAAGTGGATAAACATGGTGAAGATATAATGGTCTCACCATTTTGAACAAGAAGCTACTTGGGAAATAGAAACTGAAATACTCAGAAGGTACCCAAAGCAATTCCCTACATTTCTTGAGATTTTGGAGGACCAAATTCTTTATGGGGGGAAAGGATTTCATGCCTATGACTTGTCTATGCCCTAGGCTATGATGAAATGTAAATATGAGGTACATTATGTGAATATATGAGTAACACAAATCACAAGTATGAAAATAAGGGCTACACAGTGTAGGTGCTTCATGAGAATGGCACATAGGCACTCTCTCTGAACTTCAGGTAGGGTCTAATGAAATGTGGCAAAATAATGAGCCAAACAAGCCTATGCTTAAGTTCTAAGTGCATTGCAAGGGTGGGAGTCAAAATTTATGGTAAAATTTGTTGAGAAAACCAGAAACCAAGTGATATAAGCTAAGGCACAAAAGGGAGGCCTTTAAGCAAACCCTAGTGTACTGTTATGTAGGCTTATGGGCTTTAAAGCCAAAAACCTAAGGGAAATTGTATAGGTACAATGCCCAAAGTGGTGATACCATTTTTGGAAACCAGACAGACACAAAAATGTGATGAATTCATGAAGAATGGAAAAGACATACTAGAATGCATTAGAACACTCTTAAGTGCACCATTATGTGCAAGTAGGTGCTTTTGGTGACTCTAAGACCTAATGCCTTGAAATGAATTTTATGGGAATGATACCTATCATTCAAATGGAAATAAAGGCTACAATGTGAGCCAATAAAAATAGGAAAACGCCAAGGAACCATGAAGATACCTCAAGAGACACTAAAGTGCTCTAAAATGCACACTAAAGTGCACTAGTGTTCAATGCAAAGTTTGAGGGCTTAATTGGCCAAATAATTTGGAAAAGTGGATGCTAAATATGTGCCAATTGATGAGCTAGGTAGGATAAAACAAAGTATAAAAGGACTTAAGGTACTTGGAGGAAGATTGGACCAAGAACCTAAGTCTAAGCTCCTAGCAGCTACAC